>APFE031314286.1:166451-262445 GCA_000404065.3 Pinus taeda
TATAGGGACCTAACATGCCCCTCTCCTTCAAAAAAGTGTTGTCCTCAATGCTTGAGTAGTTCTAGATGCTTCTATATATAAAATTCTCATCCTCCCATGTGGAATCTTCAGTAGATAAGTTCTTCCACTTGATGACATACTCTGAAATGGATCGATTTTGTAGTTTTTGAGTTCTTGTTTCTATGATTGCTTCTAGTTCCAATATAATTTTTCCTTCCTCATCAAGTTCTGGCAATATTGTTTAAACTGGGAGCTTGTTGCCAATAACCTTCTTTAAACATGAAACATGGAAAATTGGGTGCACTCAAGAAGCTACAGGAAGCTCCAATTTGTATGTCATAGTACCAATCTTTTGCAACACCTTGTACGAACCATAATACTTTGGTGACAATTTGTTATCCTTCTTAGCTTTCTTGAGGTACAGTTGTTTATATGGTTGTAGCCATAGGAATACCCAATCACCTACATCAAAACTTCTTTCACTGCGACGTTGATCTACCTATTGTTTCATTCTATTCTACACCAACACGAGGTTATCCTTTAAGAGTTGGAGAACTTGTTGTTGATGCTCGATGTGATGTTCCTTGCTTGAAACTTATAATTTTCTCTTAAATATGATGTGATGGATGGTGGTTGATATCCATAAAGTGCCATAAATGGGGTCATTTTTGTTGCAATATGGAAGGAAACGTTATACCACCATTTAGCCAAAGGCAACCATTTGACCCATTGTGCCTGTTTATCAGATACAAAGCAACGAAGATGTCCTTCCAAACATTTGTTTACTATCTCTGTTTGCCCATCAGATTGAGGATGATAAGATGAGCTATGAGCTAACTGAGTACTAAGACAAGAAAATAATTATGTCCAAAAATTTCCTGTAAAAATGGGATCTCTATCACTTACAATAATCTTTGGTTTTCCATGTAGCTTTTGAATTGTTTCCATAAATGCCATAGAAACAGTAATGGCTTTAAATGGATGTGATAATACACAAAAGTGTGCACAATCTCCCAAGATGACCAATCTCCCAAGAGTTATGCACAATCTCCCAAGATGACCTAATTATAGACCTTTCTAGAAGAGTGAACTTGTATGAAGTGTCGCATGTCACTGTTTTGACCTTTAGCTCTAAAAAATATATACAAGAAACTACAGTTTGTCCTCTTTCTGTACCTTCTTACAAAATTTCAATCCGATGCTCAGAGAGAAAGTTATGGCAATTTTCCTGAAGTCACCTATTTGGAATGTAATTCAAGAGTCTGTAAAAAGACCAACTTCCTCAAGATCATATATCAGCAAATATAGCGCGAAAAGCTCTAAAATTTTGACCCGAGGTTCAGTGTGATTTCATCTCAAATGGGTTTTTTTTCACTTCTGAAACATCATAGAAAAAAATTTATAACGAAAATTCCACGATGACCTATGTGGAGCAGCGAAACCCTAGAATCCAAAGCTCTGATACCAAATGTTATGAAACCAGCTCACAAAAAGATAGAAAAGATAGTTGAATGGCTTAGAATTTAGCCTCTTTGAGGGGGAAACCTCCTTTACATTACACAAAAGACCAATTCTTGGGTGATTCAAATGACAAAACCTCCTTTCTATATATAGGAGTCTAAGGGGTCACAATATAACCAAGCCAACCTAACAATAATAATATAAAGGCACAAAAATAACAATAGAGGGATTCTATGGGGCATAGTAATAACAATGTGGGGACAATAGGGGCACAACAATATTAATAAGGGATACAATTACAATATTAATGGGGGCATCACTAGTATTATAGGGACCTTATAGGAACCTAACAGAAGTATTTTTTGATTCTTCAATTGTTACATATTCTTCACTAGCTTCAGTTAAAGATTTAGTCCCTACCATTCTCTTTATTAGTAGCACACATACCAAGCCAAGTCAATATAGATTGTCAGAGTTTTAGTTTCATCTCTGGTGTTTCTCCACTACCAGCAGGCCTGGATAGTACCCCAGTGGAGTCACTTCAAGAACACAAGAATTGCTCCACTGCCAATCAACCTGGATAGTACCCCAGTAGGGTTACTTGCTTCACCTCTTTGCACAAGCAACCTTTCTCTTCTTTTTCCTTTATTGATTTTTTTTTTTTCATTTTTCATAGAAATGTGCATAGGAACTTATTTATTTCATGAGGTAGAAGAGGGATACCGACTTATTGAGAGCAGAAGAGGTTGTCCCTTCAGAGAAGGATGTTTATATGTACCTCTAACATACTTGTTAAGTTTGTCCCCCTTTCCTTACTGTACTTGACTGAGTTGAAAAGGATTAACCAAATATAGAAAATTGATTAGAGTAGGTCGTGCTAGTTAAGAGTGCAAGCTTTGTGATTGCACCATGATTTTCTCTAAAAGGAATGTATTTTCCATCAGGGCACCATCAACTAAAAGAAACGCAATATTCTCATAAAGGGAGGGAATAGCTAGATAACCAAATGTTGATAGTTGTACAAGTTCCTCTTGGATTTAACCCTGCTTGTCTCAAGAAGCCAAACACGGTTTCATGTGGAAATTAACCTACAAGTGCACAAGAAAACAAGCAAAGGAAAGAAGGAAGACAAAGAAAAACAAAGTAAGCAAATCAAAACAAAACAAGAAAGCAAACACTACTCCTACTCCTAAGCTAAGAAAAGCATGGGCCAACTCACGTGAAGAGATATTTCCAATGCATCCACCGGCACATTGGTTGACCCGTGTAGGAAACAACATGATTGATGAGAAATATATTCAAGCATACCAATAGACAAGAAATATGAAATAATACAAACCAAATCATTCAATGTTTGAATGCATCCATAAAAAAGAAAAGATTGAAAGCACATGAAAGGCACTCTATAGATGCATCATGGTGACATGTCACATTGCACATGGAAAACAAGCATGTACAAACCTTAGAACATGAAAATTGAGCAAACATGAAGAAAGAAGGAAAAATTTTCTTCGCAAAATTTCTTGCTACTATGAATCCTCCAATGCATGAGAAATAGGATCTTGTGATTCTGGTGGAGGATGTGAAAACTGTGAAATTGATTGATTTTCAGTGTGAACAAGAGAGTGATGAGGAGCATGGGGAGATTCAACAGATTTCTGATGAGAAGTGGAACAGACCTCAAGGCTACGAGAACCTGACATAACCATTAGCTTAGGCTGAAGTGCCTTGATAGCTTGAGGGGTTTCCACTTCATCATAAGATGGATCATCAAAGACCAGTGGCTCAGAAAGATCAATAGTAGGTGAATTAGAATTGTGATCATATGAGTGTGAAAAGATCATGAGAGCCACGATCAGAAAATTTGAGATTAACAATTACATCCTCATGATCTGATGAATCATAAAGAGGGGGCAATGAAAATCAATAATTTTCACCCTCTATGCTTCCATAAATGAAAGATGAGAGATTGGGTGAATAATAGAAGAAATATTTGTCCTCTCCGCAATCGAATGAAAAACTGACATCCCACATGTTATGTGAATGGTCAAAAGTAGAAACATCCAGAGATGATTTTTCACAAGATGGAACAGAAATGGAAGAATTGTGTAAGATGTTAGGATAAAGTGGATGAGGTGCAGATGGAAGGAGGTCATCCTTCGCCACAGATTCTTGTTCAGGCTCCCACACATACTCATCAGCACAGGTCAGTTGTTCAACACCAACTCTGTCCAAAACTCGATCCTTGTGAACATCACATGTGGAATCCAAAATTGATGAACACAACACACCAAAATCCGGAGGATCAAAGGAACCAAAGGATAGAGGCTAAGCAAATGAGACCATGTGACAAACATTAGTCTTGCATTCCAAATCTTTCCATGCATCCTACGCAGGTGGGGTAGGAGGAGATGGTGACAGTTCAACAAGTAGATTCACAAGAAATTCATCTTCAATAAATTCAAAACAGTAATGAAGAAAATGATCATAAAAGTGTTGAAGTGATTCGTCAGGTTCTTTTCACAATTTTAAAAATTTTCGATGAAGTTCTTTACAGTCATAAAGGACCAAAGCATGATATAATTCTCTGAGCATGTGATCCAAAGAGTGTATAGAGGTTGTGGGCAATGTGTGACATTATTGCTTGACATGCCCTTCGAACGTGAAAGGGAACAACCCACAGGAAATTTCATATGAGGAGACATCCTACCTGTCACAGAAGCCCAAAAAGGCAATTGCATGCCCGAATAGGGGTGTTCTATTTTTGCCATCAAATTTATATTTGGACAAGTCATATATAACATCCATTGACACATTGAAATCAACAATGTGAGAAAAACATGTTGGGGTTGTGATGGAGACATAAGTCATGAATGATGTGTAGAAATTCAAGACACACTCCAAGGGAATAGCTTGTCATCTGGCCCTCCTTCTAGTGCCATAAATGTTGATGGTCTCGGACCCGCCAACATTTAGGGATCTCCCCGGTAAGAATTCCTAACTAGACCTTAGACTGTTTGGAGTAGGAGTCCCAGTAGTGGGTGGTAATATAATACCTTAACCTCAGAAGTGCACAGAGATAAGTATGATAAATGTGGGTTGAAGCAAGTGTGTGACCTTGCAACGAGTCAAGTGAGATGCATCGGGGTGGTAACACACAGAGGGGGGAAAGGAAGTGTGCCCCTTATAAGCCTGTAATAGTACGCAGTGTGAAAGGAACACACGAGCAGAAAGACATCATAATCGAAAAATGTGGAATAGTCCACAAATTAAAGTGACAGGGTAATCCAACAACATGCATCCAACAAGATTCATACAATTTCATACAAAGTAGTTCATAAGCAAATGCGTAATTTAAACAACATACATTGCTAAAGCAACTAGAGTAGTCCAACTACAAGAACAACATATGCATGAAAGCGTGTTGGCTCTGTTATTATTATTATAAGTGAAATTTCATCTATACATACACCATTGACATCTGCTAGCCCCAATAGAGTAACATTACAGTCAAGAACACATGCTCCTCGAAATAAGTATACTCACTCTACGATGTGGAGAAGCCAAGGCTCGTCACAATACTCCCAAGTCTTTTCGAAGCCTAAGCCTAGCCAAAATCTTGGCTCCCAAAAGCCTGTACTAAGTCTTATGAGGTTCTATTTATAACAAAGGGTGGGGTGACCCTTGACATTCCTCTTTGTGACTCTTTGACTACCCTCATGACTCTTCAACTTCCTTAGAATAACTCGTTACATAATATGATGACATTTCATATTCCACTAATGACACTTGGAATTTCAGTTACAACATACTCATAAATAATATTACATTTTCTAGATGTACCCAAGTGAGACAAAATAGGCTAGAGACATCCTAACAAGACAAAACACTATGACTCTAAAGTTTGGGGAAAGACCAACTCATCAACCTCCACTTGATGCTTCTCGATCACATACACATGCCAAGCTTGGTACTATGAGATGATGTCCCCAAACTACTTGATGGTGTCTTTATGATAGCAGACTCTTTCCTCCATCGCATCTAGATATATGGCCTTGGAACCTATGTCCAACTCATATTGAAGCATGTGCAACATGGTGTTGACCATGATGAGACCACCAATGTACTTATGCATGTTATGTGCATTGAACTCCAAGTCGTCCTTGGTGGCCTCTTGCCTTATTTTCTCCATGTACCTAACGATCTCTATCCAGACTTGGTTATTGTGTTTAGCCTCGGTGAGGGAACCGATTGAAGGGATCATGTGTGTTCTCACCATGACATCCAAACTCTTGCACAACCGTGCATATGATTCATGTATGTTGGTGATGATTGAGGCGAGATGCTCACAGTTATGGATCAACATCCATACCTTTTCTTTCTCCAGCTTTGCCTGAGGCTTCATCATCTTTGGTAAGTGAAGCAGGGCCCCTTTGTACCACATTGTCCACTCTTTCACATGGGCGATGGCAACATGTATGTCCCTGAGAGTTTACACAAACTTTTTTCTCCATTGTTGTAGGCTATGCACATGGACAACTTCTTTATGCATAGTGACAAACCTGTCATAGAGCTTCCACATGGTAGTCTTAAGGATCGATACTTCGTCAAGTATCTCTTTCCTCATTTATGCCATTACGGAAACTAAGCTTTGCTCTCTGAGTTGTTCTACCTCTTGCCTGGTCACCTGCAAGTTCTTTGTCATTTGTTCATTATTAACCAACATGAACTTAACATTAGAGCCTGTGGCTCCAGAATAGGAAAAGGTGGCATCGACAATGGCAGTTGGATGTTGTCTGACATCTGACACTATCACCCTTTCCTTCCTGAACGCATGTGATGCATGATCATCCCGAAATTTTTTTCTCTGTGCTTGTACAATATTCTTCTATAACTCATCAAATGACAGATTGTACACATCCATCACCAGATCATCATCAAGGAGAAAAGCTTGTCCTTGCTCGTTCGAGACTGGTTCTAACACTGGAGGTGGAGGAGACTGAGAGGTGACCTCAGGTGCTCTAGGCATGAGGTCGGTATCTTCATTTGTAGCTCATCCCCCAACTCTATGTCCATCACTTCAATCAGTTGCTTAATCTGTTGAGAAAGCTCCCGATCCTACATTTGTTCACCCTCCTCTTCAATCATTGGTTGTTCCAATTCCTAAACCTTTATGGGCATTGTTTGCTCTGTTGTCGTGTCTTTCCTTTCTTCTTCATCCTAATTTTTCTTCTCTTCCATTTCTCTCCTTCTTAACTCCTATTCTTCCTTCAACTTCCTCTCCATTTCCTGCAACTTCTGTTTTCTGTCCTCCAACCTTTGCTTTTCTTTCTTCCTTCTCTATTCCCTCTTTATCTGCTACTGCCTCTTTGCCTCCACTACCAAATATTATTTCTCAGTGATGGGGTCTACTATCATATTGTAGATTTTATCAGCCTCTGGGTTCTCGACAATATTCCTCTTTCCTTTGTATTACACCAGATTGCTATGTATTTTTGTTGTTATTGTTGCTTCTTGGGTTGTTCTCGCCTACAGATCAGCCTTCCAAATTGTGGCTATATTGACTGGCTCGTGGATCTTGGACCTATTGTAACAGTATCTCCAAGGATCCTTGTCATTCCAATGGTATGTCTTGTGGATCCATGAGTAGTACACATTTGCATAGTGGTTCTTGTAAATACCGTGGGGATCATATGGATTGAAGTCTTTTGTGCTGAAGTCGAACTTCAATATCTCCTTAGCTTCATGATTATCATATTTCAAGCTCTTAATCTCATACAATCTGATCCGCAAAGGAAGGGCAGGCCATGGTTCCTTCTTCTTCCTGTGCAATCCTCATGATAACCTTGTGGAGAGGTGATATGAGACCTCTTGCATTACTAGCTTGTCCATGGCATACCTTGGTAGAACATGCAAAGGCGTCTCTCCACCAAACACTCGAATGAAGGTACCACCGGGTGAGGCATACCAATATGCAATGTTAATTATCACCTCCATCGCTTCTTGGGACATTCAAGGTGGATCCTGCTCAAAGATAAACTTGCACAACGGGATGATGCAATGGCCATTCAACCTTGTCATTACTCCTTGGTAGCTATAGTTGAAAAGAAACTTGCAATAAATATTGACAACAGTCTCTTTCGGTTTCCATGTCCAGCTCATGCCAAGAAACTATTATTGGGCACATATTGCATCCAATAAGTATGCATACATGTGGAATGTCGCTTGCTCATCCTTGGGCAGATTCTAGCATTGGTCACATGGACTTTCAACTAAAGAGCCAACAAATTTGACTAGTTGAATGGCCTTCCATCATTCACCAATTGGTCCAACATAACCACCCAACCTTTAGGAAAGGTCTTCATTCTCTCTTGACCGTATAATCAACATGCAAAGATGATAAATAATGGGCATGCCTTCCTAGGATACTTTTTCTTGTAAACATGATTGGGTGTCACTCTGAACTTCAACCACTCTTTCACCAAACGCTTGCCTATATCTCTCATGTTCACCTAGTTGTGGGTGGCATAGAAATGTGTGTCCATATGCCTTGTCGTCTGAGGAAAACGATACATCTGATGATAGCTCTCTACCCTAAAAGTAGCAATATTTATCTCGCTGGCACTGCTCAATGTCATAGTTTATGGTTTTGTGTGTGAAACAATCCAGGTAATAATATCCGCACATGGGAAGGCAGGGTACCTGCATGCAACCTTGTAAAACATTTACCACTAGATATTGATATAAACCTCTCAGTCCTCTAAATCCTCCTTGAATTCTTCTGCAAAGTTATCCTTAATCTGTTTACATGTCATATTCATTCCCTTCTCAATGAACAACTCAGTGTTTGCATAAACTGGCAAGTTAAATGACACCTACTCAATTGTTTCCCTAGTACTACTCTCGACAATTTCCTTTGATGTAGCTCTCTTGGAAGCCATGTTAATTGTAACTAATCAATAGATGCTCAAAAACTATTGTACCTGGAGACAGAGATGGCATTGATGGCATGAAAAATGTTAGCTTAAAAACAAAAGCACTTCAAGACAAGATCAAGCAACAAAATAGGAGACCTCTAAGAGGGATTGCGCAATCTTGGTTCATAGAGGTGACTGGATATCTACTAGAACTGTGCATTACGCAGACACATTAATCAGTGGGGAGGTCTTGCTAACTAGAACAACACAATGCATAGTTCATTTTGGGCATATGCTAGGACAGGATGTGCATTGCGCAATCTCAGAGGCCAAGGCTTGGGGACTAGCTCCTAGAACTGTGCAATGCGTAATTGGAGCCAAGCCTAGGTTGTCTTTGGGCAATTCTAGAAGCTAAGGTTGGGCCTTGATCTCCATAAATCCTTAGTGCATGCAAGTGAAGTATATATCCAGGCAGGGGAAGGCCATATCTACCCAAGAGGAGCATGAAAACGAGGATGTCTGAAGGATGATTAGATGAGTGCATATTTGATTGGTGATGATGCATGCAAGTAAAACAAGTGTGGGAATCAATCAAACTGAATAAAAATGAAGCATGTCGAGAGAGTCTTCGTAACAGTGATCGTTAGTGAAAAAACTAGGTAATGCATGGGACACTCGGGAAAGTCAATGAAAAACTTAAAAGAACACTTCTACAAGCTAAAACAAGTTAAAATTATAGTGGTCACTCAACAAAATGAGTGAAACAAGACTCTCAAGCTAAACAAACAAAAGCGACAAAAAAAGCAGCAAAGGACTAAAAAAGAAAGACTTACCCGGAAAAGCGATGACGATGGCACCGAAAGCTCCTTGATATCCTTGGGAGTGCCAAATCTCCAAGATCGAATGTGAAAATGAATTTTATCTGCACCAATTAAATAGATTTGGTCGATTTAGGGTTTATTGCGAAGGCCAAAAATCAAGGAAAAGTGACACTTGGCGACAGTTTCCAAAATAACTCAAGTTCCTCTTCTAGGATGCTAAAAATAGATCCTTATTTTCTAGGGATTCCTTTTCACTTTGGGAAAATATTTCATGCATTTCCCAGAGAGATTGCGTAGTTCTGGGAAGGACTAGGCAACTCCTTGGCTCATGCACTGAGCATCTTTTGAGGGAGAAGCTTCTGTGCAATTTCTAGGCTGAGTGGCTCTGGGTTGCCTCTCAAGCCTTGCGCAATTTCCCAGCTGAAGGCTAGTTTTCAACTAGCTCTGCACAATTTTGGAGGTTAAGGCTCACTGTCAGCTTGTACTATGCAATTCCTGATAGCAAGGTTGGTTTCCCTCAAGGATTGCGCAAGTCACTAAGGAAAGCCTAGAACCCGGTGAAGGCCAAGTCAAGATATCAACTTGTGGTTTAGCCAATAAGCCAAGTAAAAACTCACATTTCATATTGAAAATGATTAAGCTCAATCAAAGCACAAGTACTTAGTTAGTGCGAGATGAGTTTTTGTAGTTTAGAAGGGAGGCTACAAAACAAAGCAAAGGCAAAATTTTGGAGGGTGGTTGTAGCCACTACAACAAGACACTAACCTCAATATAGGTCATCAAGAATATGAAGTTGCAGATAACGTTGCACCCCTAGCCACACACCATTGGTTAAATGGGCTAGGGATGAGACAACCATGTCATTGAACAATTATCCCTACAATATAATATTGATCCCTTTATAATATAAGGCATTATGTGACATAACCTTGCTTGAAGTTCATAATATTCTATCAGGACACCCAAATATATGGAAGTTTCATGTTGTTCACCAATCATTACTAAGTAGTGTAGGAAGATAAACTCTAATGTATGATATTTTCCCTCTTTATGGATTGGTTAAAAGGAGCAAAGAAAATCACTACAATTGTCAAGGCCTTTGCAAGAGGTTCCTCCATGCAACAAATATAGGTAGACCAGCTACTGGAAGAATATAGAGACATGTTCACTTCACCCATAGGTGTATATTTTCACTATCAAGTAAAGCATGTAACTAATTTTACCCCAGGGAACTTTTTCTGTAATCACCTTAAGTATAGGTTCTTCATTAAGGAGAATGATAAGGTTAAGTCCAAAATTCATGAGCTAATACAGAAGGGTCACATTAATGGATCAAGTTCCTTACCTTGTTGGATCCCTATTGTTCTAGTTTAATAGAAGGAAAATATGTTCAAACTTCATACTAACTACAAAGCCTTGAATAAAAACACATTTAAGACCCAATCCCTAATCCCCCTATTTGAGGATCCACTTGACCATTTAAATGGTACCAAGTTTTTCAATAGATTGATCTAAAATTAGGTTCAAGTTCCTTAACCTGTTGGAGCCCTATTGTTCTAGTTTAATAGAAGGACAATATGTTCAAAATTCATATTGACTACAAAGTCTGGAACAAAAACACATTTAAGACCTAATCCCTAATCCCCCTAATTGAGGATCCACTTGACCATTACAAAGGTACCAAGTTTTTCAATAGATTGATCTAAAATCAGGTTATCATTAGGTAAAGATTGAGCCCGTTGATGTTTGGAAGACCTCCTATGATTCTAAAAAGGTCTCTTTAAGTGGTTGGTCATGTTGTTTTCTTGACCAAAGTGTCAATAATGGCCATGAGGATGTGCACGATAATTTACAGACATTAACTAACTCTCTTATAGTTGTCTACATGATGACATGGGCAAACCATATGAATCAAACTAATGAAGTAAATGTTGAGAAATATAGTTCATGCAAGATCTTCTTGCACTATTTGGGTGTAAAACATGCAAGAAGTTGTTTGAGACAAATTCTTGTGACCACCTAGTAAAGGTGGGAAATAATACCATCTTGTAATTTCACTTAAATAAATAAAAGATAAAGTCAAGTTTCCAATGTTATCCTAATCTTATAAATATAAATGAAATATTAATGAATTCGATTTGTTCTTATTGTATCCTTACACATTATTGTTGAGATATGGTGGTTTCTAGGATTAGGGAGCTTAGTTATAAGATATGGGAAACTAGTTGTTAGGGTTGATGAGATAGGACAAGATGGGAGAAGTTGAAACATACATGAGTGCACTTGAAAGAGGTAAAGAGTATGAGAAGAAGCAGAGTGCCTCTATGAGGAGAAAGTGTAGATCCATTATAGAAAACAGAAAGAGGGAATTTTTATAACAACAACAACAACATACAATTGTACAATAGTAGCTATTGTCTTCTTTCTTCAGTAGAGCCATACTTGTTTATCAACAAGTTATACTTCTTTTCTCTATAGTATTTTTGTTTAATATAGAGCTAATAAGTTACAATAGACTATGGAGGTACCTTGTAAGCTTTGATCAATGGAATGATAATCTTATTTGAATGTGGAGGAGGAAATTTTAGAAACAAAATATAAGAGAAAATAATCAGTAACCAACAATAATAAAACACCATGTTTATCCCAAAAATCCTAAACTAGGAAAAATAGCTAGAAATAGATATATTACTCTTGGCCAAAAGGAATCTTGGAATGGAGTCATCAAGCCATTAAATAGGCTATATTACATCAAATAACATAGGAAAAACCATGGTTTGTTGAAGCCTTGGGCATAAACCATCAAATGTAAACCCAGTAATTATCATATCAAAGTGACTATGGCTGGATCAATTTTAACCTAACATCACCACCTTTAAACGTGACTTAGGGTTTCCCTTCACCAAATAAAACCAAACTAGCCAAGTGAGCCTTCACCAATTACCTCCAATCTCTACCCCACTTAAATTCTATAACTATGGCATTTGTAATGAAACATGTCCCCCTACCACCTAGGTCTACCTCCAAACCAGCCAAGTGAGCCTTCACCATTCACCTCCAATCCCTACCCCACTTAAATTCTGTAACTATGGAATTTGTAATGCAACATGTCCCCCTACCACCTAGGTCTACCAAAAATTTACTAGGAGTATCCATGCCTTACTAGGTCTTACATCCATATGCCCATTTGCATGCAAAAACTTTCTACTCCATTAAACTGTCTCTTTTATTGTTGTTATCCCAACACTTATGCCACCATCCTCTCACCTTCACACACTTGGTGCTCTCCTTGTGCCACCAAAATATTTAGTCATAAATAAATCTAGCTTGACCTTAATCTTTAGTTGTAGATTCTGCAACTACTCTCTACATACTCAAGCTTATATTATTTCATCTACATGGTAAATTCCCATTCTAGTGTCTCATGGGATTTTTTTCATTGAAACCTTAGATCCATATTCCAACAATCGTATCATGAGGCTATCCATCTTAATTTATTATCTTCTGTAGCATTGACATTAGACTAATTTGACTCCTCAAATATTCCAAGTTAACCTTCATCTGATATCATTTGTTATAAATAATATGAAAGAGAAAATAATCAATAAAGAACAATGATAAAACTTCTAGTAATAAAACACCATAATTATCCTAGAAACCCTAAATCGAGAAAAATAGTTAGTAATGTATCTATTACTCTTAGAAAAAAGGCATCTTACAATGGAATCATCAAGCCATTAATTAGGATATATTACACCAAATACCATTGGAAAAACCTTGTGTTCCCAAAGCTTTGGGTTCATAAACCACCAATGGTAAACCCATTAATTACCATATCAAAATGACTCTATGAAATAGTCAAGTTTAACCCAACACTTACCACTTTTCTAGTTTGGTGTGTAGGGGATCCAATTTCTAGTATACCTTGTGAATGAGAATGGAGTGTATGTCAACCTAGTGAAGATCCAATTCATCTACCACAAGTTGGTCCTAAAGACACTAATGGATCTCTTCGGCCTCAACAAATTCATCTAGTTATCCATGCTTAGTTTCCCAATATTGCTTGGCTATTGAATCAAGTGACAAAGAATCCAAGATAACAAAATGCATTTGAGGAGCTGAATATTTGACTCTGGGTAACATTAATTCCCATTCTTATATATTTTCAATAACCATTTCAAATTGAAGCATATACCTTATATGTTGTAATAAATGTGTTTCTCACTAAGCATGGAAATCAGTTTTCCTATCATGGTAAGACATTTTTCAAAAATATTTCACAGAAACCTCACTTATAAGAAGGATATTTACTCCATTGTCCAAGCATGTTGACACTGGAAGCAATACATTTTAGGAAAGGATACATATATTTACTCAAATCATAATCTTCTCCAATTCATGTAGACATGAAGTAAGTTGCAAAACCACTACCACTGCAAGTTGTCCATTTACCTCCATTTTAACATAAAGTATAAGGGAAGTACTAACATAGTTACATATTATTTGAGTTTCCCTCCATTTGTTGCATTGACTACAATCCTCAATTTGACGGGACATGAGGCCTAACTTTGGCCTCAATGATTGGCAATGATACTAACTTATCTTGTGTGTGTGTGAATGATACTAACTTATATTGTGTGTGTGTGTGTGTGTACTATATGTAAGTAAACTTATCTTGTGTGTGTGTGAGTAAACAAGTTTTTCATGAGGCCTAACTTTGGCCTCAATGATTGGCAATGATACTAACTTATCTCGTTTGTGTGTGTGTGTGTGCGTGTGCATGTGTGTGTGTGTGTGTGTGTGTGTGTGTACTATATGTAAGTAAACAAGTTTTTCATGAGGCCAAACTTTAGCCTCAATGATTGGCAATGATACTAACTTATCTTTTGTGTGTGTGTGTGTGTACTATATGTAAGTAAACAATTTTTTCTCTTTCACCACTAGGATGGAATTTTGTGCCCACTACCATGTAGGAAATTTTTGTGTTCCTTCAGGTGATAGTGAGAAGATGAAATTGGGTGTACATTGTAATCAAATGGAAAGTCACGCTAGAATGGAGAAGATAATGGTAGTGGCTACAAACTTCCATTGGCCAAAGATCCAACAAAGATGTTAAAATATACATGATATTATAAATTTCCCATGTCATTTCCAAGTTGATGATAAAGAATGAAGGCTTGTACGTCCCTCCATCCATTCCAAATAAGCCTCGATTATGTGTCTCCATGGGATTCATGACAAGTTTCCACCTTACCTTGGTCATGATTATGTCTCTATGATTGTTGATAATTTTTCTAATATGGTAATTGTGGCACCCTATAAGAAGAGTATCATTGTGCAAGGTGTTATTAATCTGTTTCTCAAATTTGTTTTGGTCTATTTTGGATTGCCAAAAACCATTATTATACATATGGATTATGAGTCATCAAGTATTTTTTGGTCCATTCCTTGGTCCAATATGGAAACCAAGTTAACCAAATTAATTACTTTCCATCCCTATACTGACATATAGACGAGGGAATTCTTACATGATGATTCTTCAACCCTTGAGGTTGTACCACTCCAAAAATCCATGTACATTTTCAGGTAATTAATTTCATAAATTTTGGACATTAATTTATCAACTAGGGTTTGTGAACTTATGAAGTGAAATTATAGTATGAGTATAATCAGCTTTTATATCCCTCAAAATACTACCTTTCCAATACTATACATTTGCGTAGACATAAATTATAATCTAATTTCAATGTGAAATGAAATATAGTCTTCCAATCAAATTCTACTATAGTTTCAATGGTAACAATGCATGCCATAGGGTTTCATCTAATTCTATGGTTAAATAACTCTTTTGACAATACTGTGTTCACTATTTGAACAAATTATCAAAATAATCTACCTAAGTAATCATAAACCACACAAAATGGAATGAAACCTAGTCTTCTAATCAAGGTCTATTGTTATTTCAATGGTATCAATGCAAATCATAAGGTTTCATCTAAATCTATCCTTAGATGACTCTTTCGACAATACTCCAATCACTACTTTAACCAATGATTATAAGAATCTATGTAAGTGATTATAAGCCATACAAAACAAATTCATAATTTAAAACAAAGCATTCAATTCTTGTTCTATACTAAGGACAATATGGAATGTATAAGAGGAAAGTTCAAAGCAAATGATAAAACAAAAGAAATATTAATCACTCATGGCAATGTTCATGTACTTGTCATGATCATGTTATTAGGTATGGATCATGTTGGAACTAGTTTGTCTCCTTGCATAATTTACCATGAACAAATTCATAATTTAAAACAAAGCATTCAATTCGAGTTCTATACTAAGGACAATATGAAATGTATAAGAGGAAAGTTCAAAGAAAATGATAAAACAAAAACAATCTTAATCACTCTTGGCAATGTTCATCTACTTGTCATAATCAAGTTATTGGGTAGGGATCATGTTGTCACTAGGTTATCCCCTTGCATAATTTACCATGAACTATTGCTCTTGTTGTTAGCAAGCTTTGATAAAAGGAAATTTACAACCTTATAAAAGCTAATTTTGAAATAAGTTTTCATAAAATAAATAAGAGTATAAAATAAAGTAAAAGACCACCATCATCTATTTGGAGTGAGCTCAATTTTCCCAAGAAAAAAATAGTAAACTACTGTATAACAACATAAACTAAATCAAAACATGCTACATCTAAAGCTAGAAAATGACAATCTATGTGAAATAAAATATTAAGAAGTTTTATTCTATTCCATCATAAGTTGGACATATCCTCCAAGAGTCCTCTCTTTGAAACATACAAAAACTTGCTTTGTAACTAAGATAAACAATAGTAAATTCAGATCCACGTATATCTCTTATGGTTACAAACACTTGCCAATAATTAAAAAATAAATATATGTAAATATTTTCTAAATATCCTCTTAAGAATATCTCTAGGATATTTGATGACAAATCTCCAGGATTCTTTTCCATATCCAAGATAATTCATTAATGATCCCAAATCCATGGCGAATCTTCAATGGTTGTGTTAGCCCTGCTACATGTTGCAGATATTCGAAGACTCAGAAGTAAGCTCGATCCTCGTTTCTTGCTCAAAGGAAGCCTATAACTGGTCATTATGCCTCCCCTTTCACTCAACTCCCCCTCCTCTCATTCCCATTTCATGGGCTTGATTGTTAAAAAACCATATAAAAAGCCTTTTTCCCTTAAGTCCGAGCGCAAAGCCTAAACCCTCACACGACCGTCTTCATGCAACCATGTGCCTTCGTAACTCTTTCACCTGAAGTTGTAGCTGTTGATCGATGCACCTTGATCTAACGGTCCCCCCTGCATTTAATGAACAATCTGCCTGCTTATTTCTTCCACCATCCGATCATCCCCGTCGTGATCGGACGGCATTCGCTTCTCCCACGCCCCTGAACCGACTGCACGTTAATGCGCGATAAAAGCAGTTTTCGCCTGCTCCCCACTGCCAGGCATCATGTGTTTAATGGGATCGCTTCCCCTCGTACCTTTACCGCCTGACGATCCACGGTGGTGCGATCATTACCACCCACTTCCGAAATTTCTTTCCCTAATTGTTAATCCCCGTGTGTATCCTTCGCTTGATGACCGTTGGATCTGCCCACCCGAGATTCAATGGCTCGTGAACGTCTTGCCCTGTTTTCTCCCAATACCTACCGTCAAGCAATCTCCGTTGTCTATTCGTTGACCCAACCACTGATATCCCTCCTCTACTTTGCTCGTACGTCCGCCATGCACTCCTCTCACCCTGACCATTCCATACTCTTGAAAGGATGAAGGTGGCCTATTACCAGTACATAGCACATTAGTTCCTCAACAACCATGTCCAACAAATAGGATGGCCAAAAAAGAAAAGGGTGTGCCTCAAGCAGATAAATGCATTTAAACAGTTATGGAAGTTCATCCATATGATAGTCCACCTGCCTGAGAAGGACAACAGAGCACCCCAGAAGATCAAATTCGTTCACTGAAGTAGGTAGATCACACCAGAGACTCCATCAGGCAGTTAAAGCGATTGTTGGTCAATTATGACCCCTCCATACCTAGGATGGCTAAGATCCTTTGTAATGAAACCCTATATATACCCAAAAATAAGATGTAATCAGGGTTGATGGTTGTTGTTTTGATGTAAGGTTCAACTTATAGAAACTGTAACTGCTTTGATACTTGTAGCATTTCGTCTTCATTTTCAGCTAATACAAGCCTCTTTTGTTGTTAATTGCTCACTTTCCATTTCTACTATGTTCTAGTATGTGCCTGTAATGCAGTTTTCTTGAACTCTTGATGTTTAGCATTTGAGGAGTTGTCATCCTACCTCCGTGTTAAAGTCTTGTATGTATCAGTGAGTGTGTTATTCAGGTTTCATTTTACTTAGTGCCAAAGAGTTGTCATCATGTCTGTGCATTAGGGAATAGATTTGTAGACTTCTTTACTGGTTGCAACCTGCCATCATAGGGTCCTGTGCATCTGCTGGTGTGGTTAGTATTCTCCATATTCACCCAATCATCAAAATTGTGAGTAATTGGTGGTCTAAAGCCTTGTAGTATGGGGGTGTTCATGCATGTCTGGAGTCAAGCAAAGTAGGAGTGATTATCTGGCTTAAAAAAACATCATTCCTTCCATTCATCCATTTCCAACATTATGTTGAGTTTGTAATGTTCTCGAGCATCGCTAAGATACAACCTAGGAGAGTTTCTTGGGGTGATAACATTAATTGGTGTCGTTTCTGGGGAGAGGAGATTGAAGCTCAGCTTCCCTGGGAGAACAACACAGTTCTAGCTTTGATGATAGATAGAGTGTGGACACATTTCTGGTTATAATCATCTATCTAGCAACTCTGTTGGAGAACCAACCTAGTGGAGACTCCACATTGTAGTTCTGGCTCAGTTCGTGAGGCATACCCAGAGAAATCCTCATAAATCACCAGCTGACCCAATGCTTGACCCTGAGAAGATTGTTAAGCAGAAGAAAAAATCACAGAAAGGAGCATAGGGATCAGGTAAGCCTAAGAAATCTTATGTGTCTCTGTAGGAGAAGATTATAGCTGAGAATGTGCATTTTGAAGATATAGAACCTAGCATTGTTAGTGAAGAACTACCCACAGAGATTCATAAAGCTCCTTGTTCATTTAGTTCCCCTTTGGATCTCAGTCCAAAGAGAGCCTCCCATACAGTCCATCATATTCCCTTGTCCCTGTCATCTATTTCATTGTTTCCTACCATCCAATCTGCCAGTATCCTTCCACCTACCCCAGCCATGGCAGGCCAGCAAGCACCTACTAAGATGGAAAGAATCATATCTGCTAGATATGGACCCTTGGACTTGCCTATTCCTTTGAATGCCATGCTTATAGGAGAATACCAGAAATACATGCCTAAATTCACTGGTACAGAGGGAGTAATAACTGAAGAACACCTTGAGTATTTTTATAGTTATGCTGACAACGTGGATATTAGTGAGGATGATGTGTGGATGAGAGTATTTGTCCAGAGCCTTGATGGGGAGGCTAGAAAGTGGTTCAGAGAGTTAGCCCCTAGGTCTATAGAAAACATTGAAGCATTAGATGATGTATTTTTGAAACACTAGGGGGATAAGAAAGACTTGCTATATTACCATACTGAGTTTGGAAACCTCAAGAGGGAAAA
The DNA here is from genome assembly GCA_000404065.3 of Pinus taeda. NCBI lineage: Eukaryota > Viridiplantae > Streptophyta > Pinopsida > Pinales > Pinaceae > Pinus > Pinus taeda. Next base: position 185,337 of record APFE031314286.1, read on the forward strand.
TGGGGAATCTTTTCCTGATTTTAATAAAAGATTCAATCATATGTATAGTAAGATACCAGCTGAAGTAAAGCCAACCCCTACCTCTACCAAACTCGCCTATGCTAATGCTTTCGACTCTGATTTTTGCCTACTCCTAAGAGAAAGAAGATGTGCCACCCTAGATGATATGCAAGATGCAGCTTTATAGGTGGAGTCTAACATTATGGCTGCAGAAAAGCTCAAAAGTCATGCTAACAGAAGGAGGTAGAAAGGTGATGCTTCTTCTTCCTCTGCTTCATCCTCAGAGTCTAAGTTAGACAAAATGACCAGAATGATAAAGTCACTAGCTGCTGAGACATCTAAGCTGAAGGTTGAGCAAAGCTCTAGGAAGACAAGGCTCCAAAACACATTTGCTCCAAGAAACTAAAATCCATTCAGAAGAGCAAATGATCAATTGCAAATCATTCGGAGGGGTAAAGAAGCTAATGAAGAACAAAAGGTTAAGGCTCCTTTTCAAAACATAGTCATGGAGGAGGAGCAGTTTGAAGAAGAGGATGAAATTCATTGCATGGAAGATAAAGGCAGTGCTGCCTTTTTGACATTGGCTGCCTACGAAGAATCATTGTTGCAGGACCAAAACAATCAAAGGTGGGATAGAGAGGTTGTTCTAAAAGCAAATGAACAACAAAGATACAATCTGAGGTCAAAAGAAAACAATTTCAAGGAGAATCCTGCTCAAAAAGTTGTTGTCCCAACAGAGTCATAGAATATATAACAGAGCAGACCAATATTTGATCCAGTCATCCTCAAAGGACCAGCCCAAGAGGTAAGAGGTCCCAACAAGTCCCCTTCCCCTTTTAGCTTTGAATCAGAAGTCCAGAAGCTAAAAATATATGTACCTCTGTTAGAACTTGTAAAGAGTGAAGTGTTTAGGAAGCCTATCCTCGATGCCCTTGAGCTGAAAGCCATGCAAACCTCCACTGATTGCGTCAATTTACAAGATGACAAACCTACAGTTGTGTTGAGCCCCATGACTAAACCTGCTGATGATAACTCTCCATATTTTTATGTCTCCTTGACCATTCATGAAAAAATCCTCCACAATTGCCTGCTAGACGCCAAGGCTAGCCACAATCTGATGCCTAAAGCTGTCATGGAGGGGTTAGGCCTTGACATCACCAGACCATATCATAATTTATTCTCATTTGATTCAAGGCAGGTAAAATGCTTAGGATTAATCAAAGACCTAGCTATTACCCTAACTCAGCTGCCCATGAAGAGCATGGTGATGGACATTGTGGTAGCAGATGTCCCTCCTAAGTTTGGCATGTTGCTGTCTAGGGGATGGATTAAGAGACTAGGTAGAACATTATAGAATGCTTTATCTTATGCCACGGTCCTAATTTTTGGAGGGGAAAGCAGGAGATTGTATAGAGAATCACAGTTGGCATACATCATCAGTGATGAGAAGAATCCTTCTAATCATCTCATTTATGCTATGAACACTGATTTTGGAGAAAGTATTCTCCAAATAGAAGAATCCTAGAAGGCCTCAATGCAAATCAAGAAACTAGTGAATCAGGTTGAGGAAGAGCAAGGAAGTTAGGTTTGGGAGATGTTCTTTGATGGAGCATGTTCCAGGGAGGCTGCAGGAGCAGGGTTGGTGCTAGTATATCCAAAACGAGAAAGCACACATCTGTATTTTAAGCTGACTTTTCAAGTCACCAACAATATAACAGAGTATGAAGCTCTGATATTGGATCTTAACGCAGCTAAAGACAGGGGAATCAGGAGCATAAAGGTGTTTGGAGATGCTGATCTTATCATTCAGCAAGTGACAGAACTTTTCAAGCAAAGCATCCAAGGCTCAAAGCACACAGAGATGAGGTATGGAGGCTCAAAGATTCTTTTGACAATTTTTGTATCTCATATATCCCTAGAGTCAGAAATCAGCTTGCTAATTCCCTTGTTGTGTCTACTAGCATGTTTATCCCTCCCATGCCTCCCAGACTAGTTTATGAAGTTCAAATGAAATATAGACCATCCTTGCCTGACAATGTCCAACATTGGAAGGTTTTTGAAGATGATGATGAAGTGAATAGATTTCTGCAAGTCATTGATGAGTTCTCTAAAATGAAAATTGACCAAGAGAATGAAGCATTGGAAGGAAGCCCCCAATCCCAATTTAGAAACAAAATTGGTAAGGATAGCATTGTCCAACTGCCCAACAACCATATACCTAAGGGTTTAGTTCCTTTAGAAAAGTTCTTCGATCAGAACGATGTGCCTAATAAGGCTTCCCAAAAAGAAGACCAATCTGCAGTCCATAAGCATAATATAGGGAGTCCAAATCATCCAAGATATATAAACCTATCTACCCATTTGTTTGCTGCCCAAAATGCTGAGTACTACAATTTAATGAAGCAATTTGCTGATGTCTTTGCCTGGGAATATAGTGACCTGAAAACATATGACAAAAATATTATCCAACATAAAATTCCTTTAGAGAAAGACACCATCCCTTTCAAACAGAAGCTGAGACCAATAAACCCTTTGCTCCTTCCCCTGATTGAAAAGGAAATCAAAAAATTATTGGCTGCCAAAATCATAGTCCCTCTCAGATATTCAAAATGTGTAGCCAATTTGGTAGTGGTAAGGAAGAAAAGTGGAGAGCTCAGACTCTGTGTCGATTTCAGAAACTTAAACAAATGCTCTAAGAAAGATAATTATCCTCTACCCAAGATGGAGCATTTGCTGCAAAAGGTCTCACGAGCCAAAGTGATGTCTTTCCTAGATGGATTTTCAGGGTATAATCAGGTTGTTGTACTTCCAGATGACCAAGAAAAGACTGCATTCACCACTCCTTGGGGCACTTTTATGTATTCCAAGATGCCTTTTGGATTGATGAACACTGGAGCTACCTTTTAGAGAGCTCTGGATATAACATTTGTGGGAGAGAAGGATAAGTTTATCCTTATCTACCTTGATGATATAACAGTATACTCTAGCAGCCATCAAGATCATTTGCAGCATTTGAACAAAGTGTTCCTGAAGTGCAGAAGGTTTGGCATTTCAGTCAATCCTAAAAAGTCACAGTTTTCTTTAGAAGAAGGTAAGTTGTTAGGACATGTTTTTTCTGCTACAAGTGTTCGAATTGACCCAGAAAGAGTAAAAGAAATACATACCTTGTCTGCCCCAAGATCAAAGAAAGATATCCAATCCTTTATGGGAAAAATAAATTTCGTAAGGAGGTTCATCCCAAATTTTGTAGAACTTGTAAAACATATTACCTCCATGTTGAAAAAGGGGTTTGAAATCAAATGGATTGATGCAGTAAGAAGATCCTTTGAGTCCATTAAGAAAGCTATTATGGAAGCTCCCACTTTAAGCAGTCCAAATTACAGTAAGGAGTTCCATATATTTTCATTTGCCTCAGAAGACACCCTTGCAGCAGTTTTATTGCAAGCAGATGAAGAAGGCTCAGAGCATCCAATGGCATTTTTCAGCAAAACCTTAAGGGATGCTGAGCTGAGTTATGATATCATCGAGAAACAGGCATATGCTCTTACAAATATTTGAAATCTTTCAGAATTTACATTCTGCATTCCAAGATAATTGCATATGTGCCCGCTGCTCTAGTAAAATATGTCCTAACACAACCTAATGCTGATGGAAGAAGGGCTAAATGGATTGTAAAGAAAATTGAATTTAATATAGAATTGAAGCCCACCAAGCTTGTTAGAGGTCAAGGTCTTGCCAGATTAATGGCTGAAGAAAATTGCAGAATGTTGGACATGGATTTTATAAGCATGATTTCAGAAAATGGTTAGGCAACGGAAGAAACAGCTAAACCAGGGAAAAATCAATCATTGGCAGAAAATCTAGCTTCTTGTGATTGGTACTCTACAATAGTTAAGTTCTTGCTTAAGCTAGAAGTTCCTCCAGGCTTAAGCACAAGCCAAGCCAGAATTGTTAAGCTCAGGGCAGCTAAATATTGCATTTATGAAAATATGCTCTACTGGAGGGACCCATCTAGGTTGCTTTTAAGATGTCTGGACAAAGAAAAATCAATGGAGGTTATGCAGTAGTTTCATTCCAGCATGTGTGGAGGACACCATTATTGGAAAACTACTGCTCACAAGATCCTCAGAGCTGGGTACTATTGGCCCACCTTATTTTCTGTTGTATTTTTATTTGTTAAATCTTGTGACAGGTGCCAAAGATTTGAAGGGAAGCAGCAATTGAAGTCCCTGCCCTTAAAGCCCATACAGAATAGTAGCCCTTTTTAGTAGTGGGGCTTGGATTTCATTGGAGAAATCAATCCACATTCCAATGGCCAATACAGATGGATCCTAGTAGCCACTGGTTACTTCAGTAAATGGATTGAGGCCATTCCTACCAGAAAGGCTGATCATCATGTGGTCATGAAATTTTTGTCAGAAAATATCTTCACTAGATTTGGTTGTCCACATAAATTAGTCACAGATAATGCAACATCCTTTAGAGCAAAAGAATTGGTGGACATGTGCAATTCAATGGGCATTAAACTGGTTCATTCCACCTCATACTACCCTCAAGGCAATGGTCTAGCAAAATCTTCCAACAAGAGTCTGATAAGGATAATTAAAAAGTTGTTGGATGACAACAAAAAGAATTGGGACTCCAAACTCAAATATGCATTGTGGGCTGACAGAGTGACCATTAAGAAATCCACAGGGAATTATCCATTCAAGTTTGTATATGGCATTGAGGCTGTATTCCCAATCTAGTTGATCCTCCATGTGGAAAAATTCTTACAGGAAGGACAGAATGAGGAAGAATACATGGCAAAAAGAATCAGAGAACAGTTGGTTGAAAGGACTGTGGCACATCAGAAAAACATCAAGGAAGCCTTTGACAGAAGGACAAAATCAGATAATTTTCAGGTTGGAGACTAGGTCCTGAAGTGGGATGCACTGAAAGAGAAGAAAGGAAACCATGGGAAGTTTGATGCCTTCTGGACAGGGCCCTTTATTTTTTCTCAGATCCAAGGGAACCATACCTTCATACTACAAAGTATGGGAGGAGAAGCAGTTTTTGATGGCCCAGTTAATGGGCGTTTTTTGAAAATTTATGTTGCTTAAGGTTTTTGGGCCTTAAATTTGTAAATATGTTACTGTATCAGTTTTAGTGTAGACTTAGTTAGACTCCATGTCCAATGGAACACTAGAAAGTTTTTCTAATTTGTTTTCACAAGAAAGGCAATGATCTACAGTTCTTGAGACCTCACAGGGAGGATCTCATCCCCAGAAGGAGCCAGTGTTAGCCCTGCTACATATTGTAGATATTCGAAGACTCATAAGTAAGCTCGGTCCTTGTTTCTTGCTCGAAGGAAGCCTATAACTGGTCATTCTGCCTCCCCTTTCACTCCACTCCCCCTCCTCTCATTCCCATTTCACGGGTTTAATTGTTAAAAAACCATATAGTAAGCATTTTGCCCTTAAGCCCGAGCACAAAGCCTAAACCCTCGCACGACCGTCTTCACGCAACCGTGCACCTTCATAACTCTTTCGCTTGAAGTCGCAGTCGTTGATCGCCACACCTTGATCTAACGGTCCCCGTTGCATTTAATGAACAATCCGCCCACTTATTTCTTCCACCGTCCAATCATCCCCACCGCAATCGGACAACATTCGCTCCTCCCACACCCGTGAACTGACTGCATGTTAACACGCGATAAAAGTGGTTTTCGCCCATTCCCCGCCGCCATGCATCATGTGTTGAATCGGATCACTTCCCCTCGTACCTTTACCACCCGATGACCCACGACGGTGTGATCATTACCACCCACTACTGAAACCGCTTTCCACGATCGTTAACCCCCGCGCGTCTCCTCCACTCGATGACTGTTGGATCTGCCCACCCGAGATCCAATGGCTCACGAAAGTCTTGCCCCATTTTCTCCTGATACCTCCCACCAAGAAATCTTTACCGTCTATTAGTTGACCCAACAGCTGATATCCTTCCTCTGCCCTGCTCGTACATCCGCCATGCTCTCCTCTCACCTTGACCATTCCATACTCTCGAAAGGACAAAGGTGGCCTATTACCAGTACACAGTGCATTAGTTCCTCAACAACCACGTCCAACAAATAGGATGGCCGAGAAAGAAAAGGACATGCCTCGAGCAGATAAATGCATTTAAACAATTATGGAATTTCATCCATATGACACTCCACTTGCCCGAGAAGGACAACAGAGCACCCCAAAAGATCAAATTTGTTCACTGAAGCAAGTAGATCACACTAGAGACTCCATCAGGTAGTTAAAGCAGTTGTTGGTCAATTATGACCCCTCCATACCTAGAATGGCTTAAAGCCTTTGTAATGAAACCTTATATATACCGACAAACAAGATGTAATGAGGGTTGATGGTTGTTGTTTTGATGTAAATTTCAACTTCTAGAGACTATAACTGCTCTGATGCTTGTAGCGTCTCATCTTCATTTTCAGCTAATACAAGCCTCTTTTGCTGTTAATTGCTCACTTTCCATTTCTACTTTGTTCTAGTCTGTGTCTGTAATGCAGTTTTCTTAAACTCTTGATGTTTAGCATTTGAGGAGCTATCATCCTACCTTTGTGTTAAAGTCTTGTATGTATCAGTGAGTGTGTTATTCAGGTTTCATTTTACTTAGTGCTAGAGAGCTGTCATCCTGTCTGTGCATTAAGGAATAAATTTATAGACTTCTTTACTGGTTACAGCCAGCCATCACAGGGTCTTGTGCATCTACTGGTGTGGTTAGCATTCTCCATATTCACCCAATCCTTAAACTGTGAGTAATTGGTGGTCTAAAGCCTTGTAGTCTGGGGGTGTAAACACATGTCTAGAGTCAAGCAAAGTAGGAGTGGTTATCTGGCTTGAACAAACATCATTCCTTCCATTCATCCATTTCCAACATTATGTTGAGTTTGTAATGTTATTGAGCATCTCTGAGATACAACCTAGGAGAGTTTCTTGGGGTAATAACAGGTTGAAAAGGAAATCCGAATTTGTAACTAGTTGACTATGTGTTTACCTACGATTACTGATCATTTTTAGGAATAAGAGCACGGTACCATGAAGATCATGACCAACTTCAAGGTGGCGAACTTGAATTCAAAGGATCATGTGCAAGAAGTCATGAGCAAGCAAAGGAGCGAACCATTTTTAGAGAAATTTCTTATTGATTTCTATTTGTTCTTTGTTGCATTCTTAGGATATTGTGGATCTTTTTCATGCCATATGAGGTCACTTAAACCGCTCTAAACTCTATTGACCTGAGCCAAATTTTTATGTCTCTTTTTGGCATGTCTAAGGCCTACTCAACCCTTTTGGGATACCATTTCAAAGGACATCCATGGAGAAATTTATTTATATCTAAGGTTGATCTGATGTGATTTATTTTTGTATCTAAACCATAGACTGAGATCTTTCTTGAGCCTCTTTTGAGGCATGTTCCAAGATTTATTGCTAAGGATATTCAATGGTTTGTAGGCTTGATAATTATACTTTTTTGGGGACATATATGTCAGCATAAGGCCTAATCTTAGTTAATTTATGGCCATCTTAGGTCTGCTCTCAAATATCTAAGATTAGGGAGAAACTAAACTGGTTTCGGACCTGCTAAAGTAATTTTGTTTTGAGGTGTGGATCAAGGTTTTTAGTAAGGTTGACCACAACTACATTTGACCACTTGTAACAAAGATATTTGAGGCTACTTCCTGACATGATTTTTTCACACCCCTAAGGATCCTCTAAGGTCAAGTTTCAGGGTTATTTCAAAGGCTACCAAGGTATAATCTAGGTACGTGTTTTAGGCTAGAATTGTCTTGCAAATCTACAATTGGAGCCTAAAATTTCTAGAGATATACTGGGATCATTTTCTTTATCCTTCTTTGGTGATATTGTTAGAACAAAGATTAGTTCATGAGGTAGCTTGCAGTGGACCTCCTGAGGATATCTTCAGCCCCCTTTTGTTAGAACTTGGTGGCACATTCTTGCACCTTTCTGAGGAAAAATGAAGGGTATTTGAGGAAGTGAAGTTGAATCTTGTAGGGTAGGTCATGGTCACATTTTGATTGATTTTTTTTTTGCATAGGACATAACAAAGGGTCCTTGTATACTTGTCCATGGATGAAAGGTTAATAAGAGCTCACATCATGTTGTGTTTTGATGAGACCAATGGCAAGATATCCAACATCACGAAATGATACTCCTACGTTTGACCTGGTAATGTAACACTCTTGCATACTACTATAGCGACAATTCTTCTACTCATATGCCATTTTATTCTATGTTGGAATCTTGTAAAGGAGTTTCAAAATTCACAAGGAAATTTTTTCTTGTTATAAGAATATAAGGTGTGGTGATCCATTTCTAGTAGAAAGTTTGTAGTAGGAAATAATAATTCAAATTTATGTGAAGCATAAGGCATAATCAAGGATCGGATCTGAGCATTTCTTTGTCTTGTATGATCAAATAATTCATATTTATTCATGTTGATTCAATATGTAAATTCTCATTGAGTATGGATGCAATTTTGGTGCTCTCTTCTTGTTCTTCTGTGTAGTGTTCCTATGAGATTGAGAGCCCATCTATGTAATAAAGGATCAAAATATATTATTCCTTATTGTTGAAAAATGTAACTAGGTTCGGAATTCATAATTACTTGTGTAATCATTATTTTATGTAATGAGAAAAATAAATTTACTATTGTTGTTCTTGTGGCATGGGTTTCACGCTCAAGGAAAAAAAATTGGGTCAAATTTCCCATTGTGAGTTCTTAGAGCTTGAGCTTTTCATTGAGTCTACAAGTCAATAAGTCATTGTCATGTATGAAAGACCCATTTTGGGTATGTTAAATTTTGTAAAAGAAATTATTTGAGTCAAAATGACCCTCCAAAACCTCATCAAGTGCTAACAAACAAGTTAGTCTATGTAGAATATGAATTCAGCCTATTTGAGAGCTCAAGATAGCCTATATAAAGGAGTACTCGGCCCCATTCAAGAGACACTCACTCAAGAATCAAGAGAATCTTGATCAATATAGAAAATAATCTTAATGCCTAGCGAATAAAGGAGAAGGAAGAGTGAAGCACTATAGATCTATTTATGGGCTATATTCCTCCACTCATGTGAAGATAAGGGCATCATCTTGTAGCAGAAGATACCAAACTATAGTCACTCCAAGAGAATCAAAACTTTGCATCAAACAAGGTCTCCCTAGCAATTTTAATCATCAAGGAAAGGAATTCAGTCAAGTGAAGTATAAATAAGGAAAATCTATCCATTTTCAAGCTGCGCGTGTGACCTGGGGTTTCTACAGTAGAAGCTGAAATTCTAGGTTTGCAACAACAAGTCAAATTTCTAAACTAGTGCTGAAATTTAAAGTTGTGGGATATTTTTTACCAGCGTTGACCTTAAGGAAAAGAAGTTCATCAAGAAGAATCTTTCACTTGGCCTTGGAAGGGTTTTTGGTCAAGGGTCTAGGTATTGGAATTCGTCAATTGAAGATTCTTTAAGAAGAAGAATTCTTTTAGGTTTTTCTCACATATTGGAGAGGTATTGGCCCTAGTTGATTGCCTATATCTTGTATCCTTTGCCTTATTGTTCTTTATGGTTTGGTAGATGTTTTATGAAGAAAACACTAATAATAAACAAGTGAAATAAGAATCTAATTAAGTGAAGTAAAAACACACCACAAACAGTTATCAAAGCAAGAGAAACCATCCTATGTTGTTGCCCCTATATTTCTCAACATGGTATCAAAACTATGGTGAGAAGACAAGGAAATTAAAGTCATCTTAGTGAAGGACACTCAAGGGTTTAAGCACTAGAATATCATCAAGAGCATCAATCATAAAAAGGGACCTCTCATCTCAAAGGCACCACAAGGAAAAAAATCACATCATCTTGAAGAAAGTTTCTAAAGAAGACCTCAAAACCCTAGTTTGTTTAAAAGTAATTCCTCACTTGAAGCATTCTTGGGAATCTTGCACAATCATCACCACAAGGATACCTCAAAGATTCTATCTCTAATAAAAGAAAGAAGGAATACAAATTGGAGCATATTGAAGCCTCTACATCAAAGAAAATCAAGGAGAAGGCGTTGTCATCAAGATCAATATCCAAGGTGATCTCCCTCTCTTTGAAGGATCACTTTTGAAGGATGACATATTCATATTCTATTATCAACATCACCATCTGTACAAATTAATGTGTAGATTCAAAACTGCACATGAAATTTACTAAATCACAAGACTTGAAGCTACTCTAATTATCTGTGGAAGTTAATTCACCATCTAGAACACAAATCATAGACATGCAAAAGGAAAAATCACACATGCACTGGTTGACCACCTATATCTTGTGTCCTTTGACTTATTGTTCTTTATGGTTTGGTAGATGTTTGATGGAGAAAACACTAATAATAAACAAGTGAAAGAAGAATGTAATTAATTAAAGTAAAAACACACCAAAAACAATTATCAAAGCAAGAGAAATCATCCTATGTTGTTTCCCCTATATTTCTCAACATGGTATCAAAGCTATGGTGACAAGACAAGGCAAGGAAATTCAACTTAGTGAAAGACACTCAAGGGTTTAAGCACTAGAAGGTCATCAAGAGAATCAATCATCAAAAGGGACCTCTCATCTCAAAGGCACCACAAGGACAAAAATAACATCATCTTGAAGGAAGTTTCTAAAGAAGACCTCAAAACCCTAGTTCGTTCAAAAGGATTTCCTCACTTGAAGCATTCTTGGGAACCTTGTACAATCATCACCTCAAGGAGACCTCAAAGATCCTATCTCTACTCAAATAAATAAGGACTACAAATTGGAGCATCTTGAAGCCTCTACATCAAAGAAAAGAAAGGAGAAGGTGTTGTCATCAACATCAACATCCAAGGTGAACTCCCTCTCTTTGAAGGATAACTTTTGAAGGAAAACATCTTCATCTTCTATTATCAGTATCATCATCTATAGAAATTAATGTGTAGATTCAAAACTTCTCATTAAATTTACTCAATCACAAGACTTGAAGCTACTCTACTAATCTGCGAAAGTTAATTCACCATCTAGAACACAAACCATAGACATGCAAAAGGAAAAATCACACCTACACAAAGATTTATCTAGGGTAAAGCAACTGCTCAAAATCCCTTACTATCGATATTGCATTAATCAGAAAATAGATATGAAATACATATGCTTTCTCAAGCTTGAGCACACCCTACAAGTGTATAGTCTATCCCTTTGCCTGATTGACTGACTCTCACCAACACTTAGCCAATTTTCAAGCCCTCCAAGCTCCTATTTCCTTATGTTGTTCCTCTAGAAAATTGGCCCCTGTTGTTTAGGAATTTCCCACTATTGAATTTTGCAATTCCCTTAGGTCCTTCCTCTAACTCAATGCACCACTTGGATACATTGGAATATGCTACAATTGATAGTACACTACCTTGCAATCTCCATATCAACTGGGTAACTTGAATTTTATACATGCATGAACTAATTTAGGCTAATTGACTAGTTATCTGGATGACCATTGAGTGTGGTTGAATTTCCACTTCTACAACTTGACCTTCCACTAGTTCCTCCAATAGTTAGAACTATTTTAACTAACAATAACTGAATTAAATTGAGTTAAATTTCTACAATTGAAATTAACTCAACCTAGGATCCTAAAATTTAGGAACCCATTGCAAACAACTGAACTTCATCCTTAACTCGAATTAACTAATCTGGACTCCTAATTTTTAGGAATCAACTCAAGTAAACTGAACTTCAACTCATTAACTTGAATTGAGTGTTCTTAACTGGGTGAAAAGAGTTGTGTCACCTCAATTAACTCCTCCAAGTTGTTTTCTGATGTGAAATTTTAAATTTCCTCAATTTGATTAAGGAAAAAAATGAAAATTGAGACTTTCTTGTAGTATTTTCAACACTTCCTCTCAGCAAGAAAGGGATTATCAACCACCCATATCCTGCACCTGTGGAATCTACTGCATGCAACACCTCTCACTATTGTTGTTGCTACTGCAACATTTGCAATTGAGAATAATAATAATAAAAAACTCAATAAATCAACTACATCTACAACTGTCTACTGGGAAAACTATGATGTTGTTGACTTTGTTGCTGAGCCTCATGCTATACTATCAACACTCCTTTGCACTCCTCAGTGTTTGATTGAGATTGATCCTCCTGATATTGATTACTTAGGCCCTCATAACAAGGTAATGATCCATGAAGAGAACACCTCAATGGACCTTGCCCAAATTTATGCAACTCTTGAATTAAAGATCTACATCACTCCACCTCTCTCCTGGAGGTATAGTTGCATGTGCTCCCTTTGCCCACTTGGCTCGAACTCTCCACCTATTGGAGGTCTCTACTTGAGTGAACGTCTCCACTCTACCTTCCCTCTACTTCTCCATTTGTGGTTGCTCCACAACTTCTTGAGGCTTCGTCTGAGGCCACATGTTGAAAAGTCTAACATGCTCCCTATCAACCACCAAATCTCTAGCCTTTGCCTTGCTCCTCAAGGCTTTGCATTCATATTCTACCTCAAGTGCATATAGGTTCTTAACTTGAACCCCAGTTTGCTTCACTTGCCCCATGGCTATGTGTCTCAATAATGCCTTTCCTATGCTAAAGATCACATCGTAACCACAGTCTTCCAAAACTACAACGGAGACAAGATTCTTCTTTAGACCTGGAATAAACATCACATCCTTGAGTCTGACAGGGGAGCTCAACTCCCTATGAAAGGTGACAGTACCAATCTTGGTCGCATTGTAGATTCCGTCGTCTCCAAAATCAATGTTCATCTGGAGATCTTTCTCCTTTAAGTTACTGAAAAAATATATATTCCCCATCATGTGGAATGAGGCACCATTTTCCAAATACCACATGATTCCCATCATTGTGCTCACCATGCATGCAATGAGAGTGAATTCAAGCTCGAACTATGAAGCCAAATCTTAACCTACTGCTACTACTGCAAGCTCCTTCTTGTTTGCCTTCTTCTATCGACACTTCATGGCATAGTGCCCGAATTCATTATAGTGAAAGCACTTCAATTTGGACAAGTCTTTATTCTTGCCCTCTTGGATGGAATTAGCCTCACCTTGGGACTTCTTCCCCTTTTCCTTCTTTCTTTTTCTAACTAATGCAAAGCCCCCTTCCTCTTCTTTGGATGAGCTCCCATCTTTGGTATTTCGCCTTATTTCCTCCTATACTAGGTTGGACCATAAGCACTCTCAACTTGGTACTTTATCCCTACCATTTATCAAATATTAATAGCGATGCTAGATCTTGGCAAGGTGCCAAACATCTAGAGCTACCAAGTCTTCTTCAGGGACATTAACACCAACCCCACCAAGTTCATCATGACATTGTGTAAACATGATCAGCTATTGTGGAATTGTGTCATTCTTCTGCATCTTGATACTTCAAAGTGTTTCCTTGAGTACCAGCTTCATTGGGTCACTACTATTCTTATAAAATTATGTCAATGCATTCCACATTATGAATAGAGTCCCTTTTATGTGGAGATTCAAGACAATATGATCTCGTACTCCCTCCAATATGATTCTCCTCGCCTTGGATTGAAAACCCTGGTAAAAAATCCATGTAATAAAAGTTAATAAAGGAAAAATAAAAAACATGGTCATGGGACATGTATTCCAATCTAAATGTTGGGAAAAACATCCTATTTTAGGTGCTCATTTGGTTTATTATGGCTGTGGAAATTGGCAAAGGTAATGGCTAAGGCTTTGGAAAGGCAAAGTGGTATTTATTGGAATTTATTTATGAAAATAATGGAATTAGGAGAAAATGAAGGTGAAAGTTCATAGGTTGCATGTGAGGAGGAAAATGAAGGAAAATAAAGGAAAAGGAAGAAAATAGAGGCCTCATTAATAAAAAGGCTTATGAGGATCAGTTCATGGATTTTCATCAGTTCAGTTTTGGAGCTCTCATTTTATTCTCTCCCTCTCTCATACTCTTGGACACTTAGATTTTTCTTGGAACACTCTTGGAGGAGCGTGACATACCTGGGATTTGGAGAAAGAAGACAAAGAAAGAGCAAGAAATTAGTGCAATAAGACATCGGGATCAGCAAATACAGTGGTTTTTCCTTTCAAGTACCGAGTTACATGTATGATTTCCTTACTAGTTTCCGCATCCATGGCATATCCATGTGGTTTCTTGGTCATGATTTGTCATTGGAATGGAGGATTGCTTGGATTGATAGTGGTTTTGCCTAGCCTTTCCATTTCTTGGATAGAAATGGTTTTAAGGGAGTCTTTCCCTTTTTCTTTCTAGGGTGTTCTTAAGGTCCTTTGGTTTTGGGTTGAGTTACTAATTCCTGGAGCCTTGGTTGGGCAAACACTTTGAAGGCCCGTAACAACTTGGGTTGAGTTATTAGTCCTAGGGCCTTGGTTGGACAAATGATCTGGAGCCCTTGGTGGGTTGAGTTACTAGTCCTAGAGCCTTGGTTGGACAAATGCTTTGGAGCCCAAAAGTAGTTGTGGGTTGAGTTACTAGTCCTGGAGCCTTGGCTGGAACAAACATTCTCAAGCCCTGGACAACTTAGGTAGAGACCAATATGGTGATGGTTAGTGATGTGTAACCATGAGGTGGAATCATTGGTCAAGGGTTGAGGTGGTTTCCCTCTGTAATCCCTCATTTTATTTTGATGGATTTGTTCTATGAGAACCCGCATTCATGCTTGGAATATGGCACAGGAGTGACTGGTTGAAGAGAGACTTGGTTCAACCAACCTATGGTTGGGTGGAATGTGGAAATCCTTAACCTAGTTGGCCTTTTCATTCATCAAAAAGAGCTCTCTTTCTCCCTAGTAGTTTATTGGTAAATATACTTGTTTATATGTGGCTTATATGGTTGTTATATCTTTGATATTTTTGTTGGTTTTATGTTGGTTATGAATGAGTTTTATGATAGTAATAATGTATGGCTCTCATCATGTTTTGGTTAATCATTGATTGTACAATGAATATATGGCTTAATAGATGGTAATGCGGTTATTGTGATGGGGCATCAATTCTTCTTAGTGATTCTCAGATAAGTATGAGACCCCTATGCTCAACTCTATTATTGAAACTTGTAGAATGCATATTTGTGACATGTTTGACGAAATTGTTATGACTAGTAAGGTACATTCAAGTCCTTGTTCAAGTATTAGAATTTGTATAAAAAAATTTGAGCTTACCTTTCATTTCTGGAAGTTTCATGGAGTTATGCGCAGTGGCCTAAATCATGGCCCTAAAAAAATGGCACAGAATCCAGAGTTGCTGGTACAAAACTACCTAGAGAAGTCCCCATTCACATGCATGCCTTATTGTGGGAGAGACTGGAGGGTCACAGTCACATGCATGCCCATGTCAAGGGAGATATTGAGGCTTTAATGTAGTAAAATTGCAGTTTGTCTCAGGGGTTGGTCACCTGGATGGGTTGGATGGCTCATGGGGGTTTTGTTGCAAGTGTAGATGGTTAGGTTGTCTGTGTTTCGTCTGTTCCACTTCCTTAACTATTATATAGGGAATTGAATCATATCATAGTAACTCTTTTTCACATGTTTACCTCGGTTGGCCGATAAGGGTAGATGTGGTAGGAGGGTGTTATAGAGTGGTATCAGAGCATGGTTTCGTTCTCCTTGGGTGATGTTTGGTTTATGTTTTCCTTGGATGAATGTGTTGTTATGTGTACATGTCAGTTGTATACAGGTCCTTGTGCTTTTTGTGTATGCATGGAATTGGTCATGATTGCAGTGGTGTCGACATATGAAAGATGATGGTGTTGTCGTTGTGTGTGGTCGTCATGAGTGTATGTTGGTTATGCATGTCAGTGCTTATATATCGCTATGCATACATTGATGTGGTTGTAGTTGTCATGCATGATGTCATAACATGTGGTTGGTATGGTCATGCATTGATGATTGGATAATTGTTGAAATGATGAATAAATGATTATATGATTATGTTTATATGTATATCTTGCACTAATCTGGCTAGTTTTGCATACGATATATGCTCCTTGAACTATGCTAAGGTACGTTGGTTTGTTTATGATTTGGTTTAGCTGACATAATATACCTTGTAGGAAGAAGAGATCAAATATTACTAGTAAGAAGGTAGACTACAAGGATTCTCCCTACAAATTAGATGAGCAGCATGGTGTTGGGCACTCTTCTGACTCAATAGACACATTGAGGTGTTTGAAGTAATAATTAAGGAGTTCTAAATCAGATAATGACAAAATCATGGAGGCACAAGAGAAACAAGAAGAAGTCAATGCAGTAATTATTCAGATTCTGTCAAAATTGCAGAGCCATGGACTATTTCGGATCAACTATGGATAGGAGGACAGGATTAATGGGGCATATTGTAGGAGATCTCATAATGGGCACAGGTCATATAGTTATGACATGATGAGGGATGGTAGGTTCTTGGATACACCGGACAAGAAAGGTGAAGAACATAGGTACTATTCTAGTTCTAGTTCTGATATGTATCATGGTCATCATCATTATCATCCTCACAAGAGGAGTGATAGGGGATATTTTTCATATGAGTTCAAGAAAGCAAAGCCACTTACATTTGATGGGGAAATGAATAATTCATAGGATGCAAAAGCATGGTTGCTTGGAATGAATAAGTTCTTTAGGATACATGATTACTCAAAGAATATGCAGGCAAAAATAGATACATTCAGTCTTAAAGGTAAAGCAAATATCTAGTGGAAAGATGTAAAGAACACCAGAGATATTTATGAGGAGGAGTTGACCTGGAGTGAATTCGAGAGACTATTCAAGAAGAAGTACTTATCGGAGAGGTACTATGACAACAGGGAAAAAGTTTTTTATAAGCTAGAGATGGGATCTATGACTGATGAGGAGTACACTAGGAGATTTCTAGAGTTGTTGAGGTATGTGCCTTACCTCAAGGAGGAGAAGGCCAAGATTCAAAAATTCATCTATGGGTTTTCGATAACATTTAAGGATAGGATTGAGTTTGATGAGCCTAGATCATTGGAGGAGGCCATCCGTAATCTAAATCATTATTATGATCAATCAAAGCATAGATCTGAGACTAAACTGGATTGGAAGGTAATAATAAGAATAAATGGAAATGGGACAAGAAACGGACAAGGCCTCAAGACAAAAGTCACAAAGAGAATGCAGTGTTGCACAAGAAGTTCAATGCATCTAATAGAGGATAAGAATTTTGGTCTGATCAGAACAAGGGTGATGATAGCAAGACCATATGGTGTTGGACTTGTGGAAATTGGATCATTGTTAGAGAGATTTTCCATGGCATCATGGTGGTAGATCATAGATTTAAGTTGCCCAGGAGGCGCAGATGGTTGGGGATATCAGACAAAGTGTTCCTAGGATCTATGCAATGTTGGATAATGGGTAGGCAGATCACCAGGCGTCTATTATTGAGATGGATGGTAAGATTTTTGATCAAGTTGTTTCTATTTTGATTGACCCTGGCTCTAATTATAGTTATGTTAATCCTGACATAGTGGATAAGTGTGTTTTCAATAAATAAGTACATGCAGAGTCTTGGTTAGTGTAGTTGGCTACAGGTATAAAGAAATAATTTCATCATTGGGTAAGAGCTTGTGCATTTGATTTCAATGGTATGCCTACATTAGCACATTTGAATGTATTTCCGTTTGGATGATATAATATGCTTTTGGGTATGGACTGGTTGTATCTCCATAGGAACAAGGTGGACTCTTATGAAAAATCTATTGAGTGTTTGGGTGATAATGGAGAACATAGAATATTACAAGGTAAGAAGAAAGCAACATCAGTTAGGATGGTGACAGTTATGTAGGAAAAGTGCAGTTGCAGGAAAGACTGTGTGTTATTTGTAGTGCATATTTCTAGTGACAAAGGTAAGGAAGTTGGGGATGCGGATGTCTTGATCAGGTACCAAATTTTACAACAGTTTTGAGATGTATTTCCCACAGAGATTTAAGAGTTTCCACCTCATAGAGAAGTATACTTTTCTATTGAGTTGGTACTAGGGTTGGCACCAGCATCAAAAGAACCATATAGGATGAGCACTCCATAGTTTATAAAGCTGAAATTATAGTTGAAGGAAATGTTGGACAAGGAGTACATTAGGCCAATTGTATCACCATGGGGCGCACTGGTATTATTTGTGAAGAAAAGGGATAGTACTCTTAGGTTATGCATTGATTACAGGTAGTTGAACAAAATGACCATTAAGAATAGGTATCTATTGTTGGGTTGTGTTATATTCTTCCCATGACTAGCCCACATAGTTAACCAAGGGGTTAGAAGGGGGGTAGAGCCTCCCCCCCCTTCATTACACCTATTGCGTAGCAGGGGGAATCACAGGGGGTTTGAGGGGTGCAAATAACCCCACTCTATGGGGTTTGAGGCAACACCCCAGAAAATTTTTGTTTTGGACCCTATATTAGGTTGGGTGGACCTACCTATGGTTTTGTGCATGTTTTTCGCACATGGTTTTGGATGTGATGGTTTTCGGTCCATGGTTTTGGACGCAATAGTTTTTGGTCCATGGTATTGGATGCTTCGGCATGTATAAATATGTATTTTAACATTGAAAGGAACATAATGAAAAATCAAGCTGGTAGTCCTAGTTTTCAGATCCAGCGGAAAATCTCTATGTATATGTGTTTTATCTGTTATGCTCTTGCATTTTTTATTTTTTTGTTTTAGAATTCATATGCAGGTAATTTTTGTACAGAGTTTAAACCTACATTTAGTATCGGAGCTGTTTTGGCTTCAAGGGGACGCCCTTGTTGCTAAGGGGTTTCGCTCGGGCCTGTGGTAGACCCTGTTTAGTGGGAGATCTGTGGGATCGATTCTGGTGGTGAAAGAAGATGGAAAGCAATGGAAAGATAGAGATCGAGAAATTTAATGGTCAAAGTTTTGAGTTGTGGAAACTCAAGATGGAGGATCTGTTGGTGGATAAAGATTAGTGGATCATGGTAGATCTGAGTATGAAACCAACGAGAGTGTCTAATGAAGAATGGAAGAAGTTGGATCAGAAGGCAAAGAGCACAATATGATTGTGTGTCTCAGATTCAATATTGTTGAATGTATCAGGGGAAGCTACAACGAAGGATTTGTGGGACAAGATAGGGAATTTGTACCAATCTAAGTCTCTGGTGAATACAATGGTCCTACGGAAAAAAATTGTATAACCTAAGGATGAAAGACGAAGACTCGGTGACAGAGCATATGAATACATTTAATATTGTGGTAAGTCAGTTATCATTCGTCGATATCAAAATTTCAGATGAAGATAAGTGCACTACATTATTGTGTTCTCTAATAGATTCATGGGATAGTCTGGTTATTGCAATAGGTAACAGTGCAACTTCCTTGAAGTTTGATGAAATAGTCTCATCCTTACTGACAGAGGAGATGAGAAGGCAAAATATGGAGAGCCATAATGGTGATGCCTTGTCTATACAAGGACGGTCCCAGAATAGAAACAAAAATAAGTCATCGAGTGGGAGATGTAAATCTAGAGGGAGATCTAAATATCGAGGAAAACCTGTAAAGATGGTGTGCTGGAAATGCGGAAATGAAGGGAACTACAAAAGGGACTATAAATATAAAGCTCCTAGAAAAGGAAGGGATTGATGA
Organism: Pinus taeda; assembly: GCA_000404065.3. Taxonomy (NCBI): domain Eukaryota; kingdom Viridiplantae; phylum Streptophyta; class Pinopsida; order Pinales; family Pinaceae; genus Pinus; species Pinus taeda. The sequence continues at coordinate 205,017 of APFE031314286.1, forward strand.
TGCTCCTTCTACAAAGGCGAAAACCACCTTAGATGAATGTGGGGATGTGTACTTGGATTCTTCAAGTACACATGTAGATCATGAGGTGTGGATGATTGACTCAAGTGCATCCTTTCACTTCACTCCCCATAGAGAGTGGTTCTACAAGTGTTAGAAATACAATGGTGGTGATGTCTTCTTAGGGGATGATAAAAAGGCTAGAATCATTGATCGCAAAAAATTAAAGTTGAAGTTGCAAGGTGGGAGGGTTAGAACACTTCCAGGTGTTATGCATATTCCTACATTGGACAGAAATCTAATTTCTATAAGCAAGATGGATGATGCAGGTGTAAAAACAGTGTTCGACAAGGATACCTGCAAGATGGTTTGGGGAGCATTAGTATTGATGCGGGGAGTTTGGATTGGAACTCTACACAAGCTGCAAGGTAGCACTGTTGTTGTTGAGTGCAATAGTTCTGTGGTCCCTGAAAGTGGAGCAGAAAATCTAGTGGTCTCTAGAGAGAATACCACGTTGTGGCATCAAAGACTTGGACATATTGGAGAGAAGGGCCTTTGAATACTACATGGTAAAGGTATGGTAGAAGGTATGAGTAATAGCTCTTTGGATTTTGATTTTTATGAAAATTGTGTATATGGGAAGAAGAATCGGGTGAGTTTCCCCTCTGGTGGTAAGAGGGCGAAACAGATATTAGAGCTTGTGCACAGTGATACGTTTGGACCTGTGAAGGTTCCATCACTGGGTAAGTCTGTGTACTATGTATCATATAGATGACTTCTCAAGGAATACATGGACATATTTCCTTAAGAAGAAATCTGAAGTCTTTGACAGGTTTAAAGAATTTAAGGCTCTAGTGGAAAACCAGACAGAAAAGAAGATAAAGGCATTGAGGATAGATAACAGTGGAGAGTTTTGCAATAATGAATTTGAATAATTTTGTAAGAAGTGTGGTATATCATGATAGAATAATACTCCATATACACCTCAGCAAAATGGAGTTGCAGAAAAAATGAACAAGATGTTGATGGAAAGGGCAAGAAGCATGCTCAGTCGTGTTGGGTTAGGACAGGGATTCTGGGCAAAGGCAGTGGAGACAGCATCTTACCTATTCAATAAATCACCTTCATCAGCATTGGAGGATAAGACTCCACAAGAGGTATGGACTGGTAAGAAACCCTCTTTTTCACATCTAAGGGTATTTGGATGTAATGCATATGTACATGTTCCAAAGGAGAAACGAACCATGCTGGATATTAAATCTAAAAAGTGCATCTTTATTGGGTATAAGGATGGTTTAAAGGGTTATAAGCTTTGGAACCCAATAACAAGGAAGGTTGTGTACAACTTAGATGTGGTGTTCAGAGAGGTGAAAAACATGAATTCCAACCAAAGGAACCTTAGAAGATAGAGTTTGAGCTAAAGGAGGAAGAATTAGACTCTACAACAGAGGATGAATCAGAAGATGAAGAGCCACAAACTCTGGGTGTGAGAAGATCAGTTCGAGAAAGAAGGAAGCCAGAAAGGTATAGTCCATCTACTTTCTGTTCAAATTTTTCTTTATCTATTACTAATGATGATCCCAGAACTATGAAGGAAGCAGTAGATTCAATGGATGGAAAACTCTGGAAAGAGGCCATGGTTGATGAAATGGCATCTTTGCACAAAGATGAGGCTTGGGATCTAGTGGAGTTTTCGGCTGGAAGGAAACCCAATGGCAGAAAATGGGTGTTCAAGAAGAAGACAAATGCAGAAGGAAAGGTGGAGAAATACAAAGCTTGGTTGGTAGCAAAAGGTTATTCCTAGGTGTCGGGAATTGATTTTGGTGATATATTTTCTCCTGTTGCCAAGGTAACTTCTATCATATTAATTTTATCTGTTGATGCTGCTTTTGATTTTGAGGTAGAATAGATGGATGTGAAGACAACATTTCTTCACGGGGATTTGGAAGAGGAGATCTACATGAAGCAACCTGAAGGCTTTGCAGTGAAGGGTAAGAAAGAACCGGTATGTAAGTTAAAGAAGTCTTTGTATGGGTTAAAATAGTCGCCAAGGATGTGGTATCAGAAATTTGATACATTTATACGGGGACTTGGCTTCACCAAAAGCAAAACAGATCACTATGTGTATTTTAAATTAATTGGTGAAAATTTTATTTATCTGGTCTTGTATGTGGATGATATGTTGCTGGTTGGAAATGAAAAAGAAATTATTTAGGATTTGAAGACCCATTTGTCCTCCAAATTCGATATGAAAGATCTTGGTGCTACAAACTATATTTTGGGCATGGAAATTAAAAGAGATTGGATAAAGAGGAAGCTATGGTTAAACCAGAGGAAGTATGTTGAGACAATGTTGCATAGGTTTAATATGCAAGGTAGTAAACTAGTGAAGGTTCCTATTCTTGTAGGTGTAAAGTTATCTGTTGAATAGTGTCCGAAGACACAAGAAGAGGAAGAGGACATGTCCCATGTTCCATATGCAACTGTAGTCGGTAGCCTGATTTATGAAATGGTCTGTACTAGACCAGACATTGCACATGCAATGGGAGTATTGAGCAGGTTTATGTCAAAACCAAGGAAGGAGAACTGGACAGCAGTGAAGCGGGTTTTCAAGTATTTGCGTGGCACTAGTGATTATGGTTTGTGCTACCAAGGAAGACCAGGATTAGACAGGGTGTTGGATATTTGTGGCTTTTTTGATGCAAACTAGGCTAGAGATCTGGATCAGTGAAGATCTACAAGTGGGTATGTGTTTAACCTATTGGGAGGTGTAGTTAATTGGATGAGTAAGAAACAATTTGTAGTGGCACTATCAGCTACAGAGGCAGAATACATGGCAACCACTCATGCAAGTAAGGAAGTAGTTTGGTTGCAGAGATTGTGTTCAAGTATGTGGTTGGTACAGGGAGCTATAAGGATAGACTGTGAAAGCCAAAGTGCAATTTTCTTGGCAAAGAACCCTACATATCATTCAAAGACAAAGCACATTGATGTTCAGTATCACTTTGTGAGGGATATGATATAAGGCAAAAAGGTGTTGCTGGTAAGGTGGACACTTTGAAGAATACTGCAGATGCATTGACAAAATCTGTGAGCTCTGAGAAGTTCTCTTGGTGTAGAGAAACAATGGGTATTGTAGGGTTGGATAAATGACTAAGCTCTCTTGTGGCCCCCTATGGAAAGAAAACAACAAGTGGAAGAATGTTGGGTTGTGTTATATTCTTTCCACAACTATCCCACGTAGTTAACAGGGAGGTTAGAAGGGGGGTGGACCCCCCCCCTTCGTTATACCTATTGCGTAGCGGGGGGAGTCATAGGGGGTTTGAGGGGTGCAAGTAACCCCACTCTATAAAATTTTGATTTTGGACCCTATATTAGGTTGGGCGGACCTACCTATGGTTTTGTACATGCTTTTCGCACATGGTTTTGGGCGCGATGGTTTTCGGTCCATGGTTTTCAACGTGATAGTTTCTGGTCCATGGTATTGGATGCTTTGGAATGTATAAATATGTATTGTAATATTGAAAGGAACATAATGAAAAATCAAGCTGGTAGTCCCGGTTTTGGGATCCAGGGGAAAATCTTTGTGTATGTGCGTTTTATGTGTTATGCTCTCATATTTTTTTATTTTCTGTGTTTTAGAATTCGTATGCAGGTAATTTATGTATGGGGTTAAAACCTACATTTAGTATCAAAGTTGTTTTGGCTTTAAGGGGATGCCTTTTTTGTTGAGGGGTTTCACTTAGGCCTATGGTAGACCCTATTCAGTGGGAGATTTGTTGGATCAATTCTGGTGGTGAAAGAAGATGGCGAGCAATGGAAAGATAGAGATCAAGAGGAATACATTAGGCCAATTGTATCACCATGGGGAACACTGGTATTATTTGTGAAGAATAAGGATAATACTCTTAGGTTATTCATTGATTATGGGTAGTTGAAAAAAGTGACCATTAAGAATACGTATCTATTGTAGAGGATTGATTATTTGTTTGATCAGTTGAAGGGAACAACAATGTTCTCGAAGATTGATCTGAGATTCAAATATCGTCAGGTACACATCAAGGAATGTGACATTTACAAGATAACTTTCTAGACCATGTATGGGCATTATGAGTTTTTTTAGTTCCATTTGGTTTGAATAATGCTTTAGCTACTTTTATGTGCTTGATGAATAGTGTGTTGCGTCCTTATCTGGACAAGTTTGTTACTGTATTCATTGATTATATTTATATATTCTAAGAAAGAAGAAGAGCATGTAGAACATTTAGCAGCAATAATGAGATTTCTAAGAGAGCATTAGTTGTATGCTAAGCTTAGAAAATGCAGTTTCTTTCAAATAGAGATACATTACTTGGGACATGTGGTTTCCAAGGAAGGCATGGAAGTAGAGCCAAAGAAGATAAGGGCTATCATGGAGTGGGAAACTCCTAGGAATGTGGATGAGGTAAGATTATTTATATGGGGTTATCAGGTTATTACAGGAGGTTCATCGAGAACTTCTCACAGATTTCATATCCCATCACAACATTGTAGCGAAAAGGTAGGAAGTTTGAATGGATAGAGGAATGTGCAACAAGTTTTTGGAAGTTGAAAATTTTTTTGACAAGTACTCCAATGCTAAATATTGCAGATCCGAACAAATAATTTTTGGTATGCATAGATGCTTGCAAAAGAGGACTTGGTGGATTTCTTATGCAAGAGGGACATGTAGTATTCTATGAATCACAAAAACTAAATGAGCACGAGCAGAATTATCTAACACGTGATCTTGAGTTTGCAGCGATCATCCATGCATTGAAGCTGTGGAGGAACTATCTTCTTAGGAGATTTGTACTAATGAGTGATCACAGTGGATTGAGGTACCTATTTGACTGACTAAATCTGAATGTTAGGCTAGTTAGATGGTTGGCCACGATTAGTGAACTCGACTTTGAAATCAGGTACATTAAAGGTAAAGAGAACAAGGTTGCATATGCTCTTAGTAGGTGGATACGAATGAACCATATAGCAGCTATGAGTTCTTATGGGATAGATTTATAGGCTCAAATCTTACAAGAAGGTCAGTAGGATAAGAGGCACATGGAACTCAAGCACATGTTACAACAGAGAACAAGTACAGGTGAAGGTACATGTACAAGTACAAGTGCATAGGATGTGGATTATCATCTCACATCAGATGGCTTGATCAGATTTAGTGACAGGATATATGTTCCAGATGACAGCAATGAACTCAAGAAGCTTATCTTGAGAGTGTTTCATGTGAACACCCGATATATCAGAAGACATTGAAAGTGGTGAATAATTTCTACTAGCCGAACTTGAAGAAATAAGTGGCAAAGTTTGTGGCGAGATGCTTGGATTGTGAGTAGGTAAAGGTGGAGTGTAAGCATCTAAGTGGGTTACTACAGCTGATCTAGATTCAAAAGTGGAAATGGGAGGTCATTTCCATGGACTTAATCAAAGGTTTTCTGAGGAAACCTGGACAACATGATTCCATCATGGTTGTGATGGATAGGTTGACTAAGGTATAACACTTGATTCCAGTGAAATCTTCCTATTCATCTAGTGATGTGGCATATGTGTTCATCGGAAATGTGGTTAGATTTCATAGTGTTCCAAAGGATATTATGTCAGACAGGGATGCAAAGTTCACTTCCAAGTTTTTGAAGGAGTTATTTGTAGGTTTAGGTATAGAGTTGGCCTTAAGTACAACTTATCATCCATAGACAGATGCAGAAATAGAGAGGGTCAACAAGATATTGGAGGACATGTTGAGGATATATGTGATGCACCAACAAAGGAGATGGGAGGAGTATCTTTCATTGGTCGAGTTCTCTTATAATAATGATTACTAGGAGTCTTTGAGGATGAGTCTGTTTGAGGCACTCTATGGGTGCAGTTGTGATACTACCATCAATTGGAGTGAACCAGTGAACAGGGTATAGATAGGACTAGATATGTTAGTAGAAATGGAACAATAAATGCAAGTAATCAAGAACAATATAAAGGCAGCACAGGATAGGGCAGAAATTTTATGCAGATCAGAATAGGTTGTTTAAGGAGTTTCAGGCTGGCGAATAAGTGTACTTGCGCATTAATCCCAAGAAGAGCTCCTTATCGATTGGATCATGTGTGTTACACGTCAATTTGTCACCATGACACTTTATCAGTTTATGGATATTATTACCATTTATGAACATGTTGAAACCATCTCCCTTAGAAGTCCAACAACTCAAAATATGTTAAAGTCCATGAGAAATTTGGGTCAAATAGCTCTCACACCTTGTTAATTTATGCTTGCGCCGATTTCTCTAGTGTTCCCAGTGCATGCGCTGAAATTTACTCTGAGAACAGCACAGATTTTCACTTTGTCTATAACTATAAACCTGTGCAGGTGAATTCTAGAAAGTAAAAATAAAAAGTACATTCTAGAAACATAGCTGGTCGAATATTTCCCAACTGAAAGCTTCCAGGTGATGATTATTCGAACTATAACCCTCATAAGATGCATCTCCATCCCTTTTCTCATGGTAACCTAATCCTTCACTAAAGGAGGTTCATCTTCCTCTTAGGGATTTGAAACTTCCCCCTCTTTGATCTATAAAGGGACTAGAGGGTTGAGGGATGAAGGAAGTCAGAATTCAGACAATACAAACTTATGCTGCTAGTTTGAGATTGGAGAGCTTGTTATCTAAGGAGGAGATTTAATGCATTTGGGAGGGACCTCATGACATCAAGGAGAAGGTTGTAAGGCTCCTCTTATCTTTTGATTAATACAAATGAGCACTTTCTCCCATTCATTTTGTCTTTTATGAATGATGAATAGTTTGCAATTGTTTATTATGTTCATTAAGGCAACTTCAATCCCTAATTTCCTTGATCATTAGGCTAAGGTTTTTGCATTACTATATCACAGGTGCTTTTGATCCTTTTTATGGTTTATTTTTGCAAGTTATACTAAGCATTGAAGAGCTGCATTAAGTCACAACCAGGGATCTTCATCAGTAATTTTGGGAAACTCATAAGAGGTCTATCCATTAGTTAGATTGCTTGTAATTTGGATAAATTCAACTTAGGGAAAGATTTAGTTCATTTGTCATGATTGTTTCTAGTTTCGATTCAAGATCTAGGGAGATTGCTCTTATCTGTAAGAGGGATTTTCCAGTGTAACAAACTGGCGACTATATTGGGGAATGTATATGTTCTCATATTTTTCCTTAGCCTCACTTTCTTATTTTTCTGATTTATCTAGTCCTGAGTCTTCTTAAATTAATGGCCTTTTAGATATGATTGGTTGATTTTCGAGTTTTTAATTTTTTATTTAAGTTGTCCTCCCTACGTTGCTTCTGCTTGTACACAGAGTTCATCTCCGCGCCCTTTTTTCATAGCAACTGAGCACATGCACACTATTTCCTACTAGAAACCCATGCAGTCCTCAAAATTTTTGAAAATTTCATTATAGTTTCAACCCAAACCTAAATTTGTCTTTCTGAAAGTGTCATTCTATTTGTTTGGAATGTGTGTTGTCTTTTTTGAACTCAATTGATTGCTTTGTTGATGATTTTCTGAAGATTAGGTCTTTTTGGAAGAATACCTTAGGGTTTTGACTGGTTGATTTGTTGATTAATCAAAACAAGTTTGAATGTCTTTTTGTTATTGATATTCTTATTTTGTTATGTCAAATACACTGGTTAAGCTTTAAAGATTATTTATTAGTAGTCAAAATCACTTTGAATTACAAGTTAGGGTTTCTAAAGACCTTGTGCTTTTGTGAAAAAATCATATTTATTTTTTCTTGATAAAAGAAGTTGCTTTCATCTTGGAAAAAATTTTACGATTGCATTTTTATTATCATCAAATCAAAACACTCATAGGAGAATATATCTTTTATCCATCTTCTTGATTGATTTATATGTGCTTGAAAGTTTCAAGTACTTAGAAGAAAAGAGTTTTTTAGTTTATTTTGATAATTAGGGATTTATGGAAATTAGTTTGTTGACTGCATTTTTCATTACAAAATAGTGAAATTGGTATTTTTGAGAGAAGTTGAAAATTCATGAGTTGTTGCATTTTATTTCTCAAAAATCAAAGAAACTCTTTCTTTTATCTAAATATAATTTCATCGAAAATTGAAAGTTTGTTTTGCATTTTAGAGTGCATTCATATTTTGAGTCATGTCACAACATCATAAGTTTCACCTCCGTCACTTATTGAGTAAAAGAACAGCTTAATAATGCAGAGCTAATTAAAATTCACTTAGGATTTTATATTTTTTATGGATCTTTTCACCTACATTAGCTTAAGTGTAGGGCTTTGGAATAGGGAAGGAAATAAACTTTCCAAAACTACAAATAGACAATAGAATCTTGAGTTAGGGAGAGAAAATCCAAGTATTTCCGTTTTGCTCTGGGAATCTCTTCTTACACATGAGTTAAGCACAAGGTCGTGTCGAATCTGTTGAAGTGATCCGACCCACTTCATTGGCCTAGATACAGTGATTTACATGTATTACAATTGTGTCAAAAGGTACTTGGGGTCGCTTGAAAGTAAAGCTCCAACTGATCATGTGGAGGAGCCTTCAAGGGGATTGAGCTTGTTACTCTACCCTTGCGTGTACATCTGATCTACAACTATCCCCCAGGTAAAATTCTTGTATTTGGTGAAAATAGTGACTATAATCCTAGGGATCTACCTAAGGTAATGATATAGGGAAGGTCCTACTGTACTTGGAACAGACATTGGCTAGACTCACTTTGACTCTCTGGAGGGTAATCTATGCTCGGGATGGTTTATAGCAGAGTTACTTGCACCAGAACATTTCATTAAGCAAGTTGTTAGGGGTCTAAATACTCATTTTTTTTTAACTTTTCACCTTGATCTCTTCGATGTTGGAGTTTATCACCAACTAGTATATATTGATCTCTGTCAAGAGTAAGTTTGTGTGGTTTGAACTCCTAGATTTTTAGCGTGTGTTATTTTCTGTGTTGTTTCTTTTACGTTTTAGAGAATTTAGGTGTAATTTAGATATTGTGTGAGTAATAATTTAAAAAAAAATCATTGTGGTGGAACTACCATGAAAATCACGTAGGATACTCGTGGATCCCCCTAAGTATACACCGAGTCAGTTAGAAAAGATTAAAGCAGAAAAATCTAAATCATCTGAAACTGGAAGTGCAACAGAAACTGAAACTTCTACTATTATAGATTCTGATGTAAGAGAAACCGAAGTTAATCAACCTATAACATCTACTATTTCAGGCATTGAAGTAATAGAAACTGAATTTGATCAAACTCGGAATTTAACATCACACTTAACACCGAATGATATACAAATTATTGAAATCATTCAAACTAAATCAAATACCAGGGATTCTTCTGATAGAAACCCTATTTTTAAACCAAATATTGATGAACATGAGCCTGATATTTCTGAGCCTGGCATTCATACATCTGCTACATCACATATTCCAAATTCCTCCACTTTCACCACGTGTGAAACTTATCATTACTGATACGCTTCCTCCTGGTCTTCTTGCCATTGAAGAACTTGTTTCAGAAAAAAAGGAAGAACCTCTAGTTTCTACCATTAAACCTGTAGATATCTAGAACTTTTGTTTTGATCTCTTCACTCTGACCCTTGGCATTTTACACCCTTGAAATTTTTAGGGCAAAGGATTTCATGTTACACAACTCCTTATTCTATCGTACCCAGTTTTGACTTGTCCATAATGATTCCTAGAATTGTCATGACAGATACATCCATGTATTCCACTCTCTTACATGAGCTTATTCAGTAGCTTCTTCCTCAAACTCATATTCAAACATGTCAACTAGTGTAATTAACCCTACCAATGAAGGTTTGGCATCTGAACAAGCCATTAATATGATTTCTAGTAATGTTGGTAATCCATGAGCTAACCCAATGGATGGCTATTATCTACCTGGGGGGAAACTATCATATCCTCTGCCTGGAGGACAACCTTTTGGTGGACCTTACCATGTAGCTGGGGGGAACCCCCCGCTGAAAACTACTTTAACTATGCTCAAATGCCTCAAACTAGATTTGGTCAGCTTGTTATGCCTCAACCCCCCTATGGAATGCTTTACCCTGGATTGAATACAATCTGGAACCCTTCTCAATGGTCAATTCATGTTGCTTCTCAAGTGCCTTTGTATCAACCTGGCCAACCTCTTAAACAACCTATGTAGCAACTGCATTTTGAAGGTATGTCTTCTCAAGTCCAACCAACCATCCAAGTTACCTCATTGACACCTGCCCAGCAATCGCTTCAACAGTCCACCCAAAGAACCCATCAAACTATAGGGCAGTCTGCTATGGCAACGCCCATGCAAAATCCAGGTTCAAGTTTGCCTAGAACTCCCATTCCATGTGTATCGCAAATAATTGTCCTACTTACATCACAAGTTATTATGCAACCCCTTTTTCAGTATTTACCTCAGGCATCTAGTGCTCAATCCATTCCTACGATTCCATCAGCACCTCAAATACCTATTTTTCAGCCTAGTGTTCCATATATGCAAGTACCTTTTCAAGGGCTATCTTTCCAAGGTTTACCCCAAAGTAATTTTTTTCAAGCTACACCTTTTCAAACTCAATTTCTCCAAGGTCAACTCTTGAAAATCTATCCCTTTCAAGGACAATTTGTTCAAGGTCAAATGGGTTAGAATCTCACCTTTCATAATCAACCGTACCCAGGTCATACATGTCAACAACCTATTCAACTACAATATGGTATGGCTCATCCTGGATACCCAGGAGGTATGCAGATCCCAATTTCTTAGGCTATCCCAGGATATCCTGGATATCCTCCTCTTGGTATGGGACTCACCCCTCAAGGTTATCAATATCCATCGTAGGACCCCAATCGCCAGTTTCCTTTCATTGCAACTTTGGATTTGCCTGACCTCTCTCGGTTAACTAATGATCCACTTATTTATTTACCCTATTGGCTGGCTATTCCTACTAAGTTGACTAGTGACATTCCAAAGTTCAAAGGTAATTCAGGTGAAGATCTGCCCAACCATGTCATGACCTACCATCTTTGGTGCGCGTCCAACTCGTTAAATGACAATTCTATTAGATTATGACTTTTCCAACGAATCCTAATTGGTTCAGTAATCAAATGGTATGTAGAATTAGCATGCACTTATTTCAACACGATCAATGCCCTTGCTATAGCCTTTTTGACCCATTTTCAGTTACCTGTTCGGTATGACAATGGAATTGAACTTTTGACTTCTTTAAAGCAGTCAACGTCTACCCATATCTCATATCACATTCACGAATGGAGACGAAGATGTCGCCTAGTTAAATTTTACATTCTGGACCAGATTTTGGCCAAATGGTTTATAAAATCACTTTTACCAGTGATAACTGAAGACGTGGCCAAAGGGGGTGTTGTAACTGAAGAGCAGGTAATTGCACGCGCTCAATATCTCAGTCTTGTTTATACTCAGTCTAGTACTTTGTATGAAAAGATTCTAAATTTACCCTGATATACTCCAAATAATCCACCACTTCTAGAATCACATGCCGCGGATGACATGATTGGTTCTTTGAGCCAGAAGACTAAGAACATTCAAGTTTTGGCTCTATCTGATTCACCTAACGAAGATCCTTCTCCCAGAATTACTTTCAAAATCAACATCGTACATTCATATATTGGTAAGGGTAAGTCATCCGGAAGTAAGAAAAAGGAAAAATGAAAAACTAAACAAGACAAACACTGTAAGGAGAAATCAACCAAGGACAAACCATCTAACGAAAATAGGAAACCTCGATATCCTTGCTTGATTTGTGAGGAAGACCATTACACTAAGTAGTGCCCTCATCAGACGGAAGTTTCCAAATTCGTCAAAAGTTCACCCACACACACTATTTTGAAGGATCCTTTTCCTCAAGACATTAAAATGGCCTCTCATGACCAATCCTCCTCATCCCCATCGGTAGATATCATGATGATGTCTTCCAGAGTTATGGTAGCAACGAGATCCAAATATTACGCATCAAAGAGTCCTGTTGAAAATGGAGATGACTCAAGTTCATCTGGTCAAACTTCCGCATCTACTCCTACTTCTTTTGAACCATTACACATTAAAAAACCAAATCCTGATATGGTAATTCATCCACCCCTAAGGGTATGCTTCGTAAGTTAGCTTTTAATCCTCATGCAAGGGCTACCCATAATTGTAACATTGTCCTAGATCTGGCTTTGTCACCTTCGGCCATGTTTTCCCTTAAAGTGCTGCAAACTTGCCCAACACAAACAAAATTATTATTATCATCCATAGGAGTTGTATATCCTCAACACTCCAATTTGATTCTTTTTTATCTAAAGAACCATGTCCCATGTCTCCCACACCAACTGGCCTTTTAGATACCAGTTCACATCAAAACCAGACGAGTTTTTCAAATAGTGATTGACAAAGGAGCATCGACATCTATTATGCCCATTTCTTATTGGAAAGCTTTAGGTTCTCCAGCAATCAATCAATCTCCCATGACTTTGAAAGCCTTTGATGGAAGAGGTTTTCGTCTGTATGGACTTTTAAATTATTTTCCAATCAAGTTAGAGGGCAAAACAGCTGCAATAGACATTGAGGTTGTTGATGCTCAACTTTATTACAACTTTTTTCTTAGCTGGAGCTGGACTTATACCATGGCAGCAGTAGTCTCGTCATATTTTAGGATGATTATGTTTCTTCACAAAGGAAGAATTGTAAAAGTAGATCAATTGTCCTATTATAACTCTGACCCTAATTCTACTGACAACATCCCATTTTTTGGAAAATCAACCACTCCATATGAAGAAGTTGGTGTTTGCCTGCTCAAAGACTCATCTTTTATGGGAAATTTTGCATTCCCTCCACCCGTTCTTCTTCAGAATGAAGCACAGATTGACATGATTACATCAAGCACTTTCGGAATGGGAGATCCATGGAAAGTACCATCAGAATCATAAATGATCTTATATGGTGATGAAATGCCTAGTAGTCCTTTTGAGTTAGCCTATGAGGCCATTCAGCCTTTTTCCAACCCATCAAGATCTAATGATGATCAAATAAATATGATCATTAATGAATATTCTCATTTGTCACACTTGGGACCAATCTCTATGTCTGATCCTTTTAACAAATATTTTTTAACTGATGAAGGGATTATGGAGGTTATGACCTTGGATGAAATGCCATGGGACGATACTTATCATCATTCAACTTTATTACCATCTTTTGATAAAATTGAGAATAATTTTTCATCATTATTTTCATCTGAGACCCTTAGCGATCCTCAAAATCCAATATCTACCATTTCTTCTAGTTTTGAACAGAATTTAGGGAACATATCGGCAACAGTACCTATCGATATCCTAGTGGAACCCAAAATAATTGAAAATATTGATATATGAGCCTCTTGTTTGTTAGAAGAGATTTCAACTTACAAGGCCCTATTTCAGGAATTTCGTGACATTTCTGCATGGTCCTATGAAGAGATGCTAGGAATCGACCCTAGCATTGTCGTACATGAAATAAAAACCTATCTGGATGCTAAGACAGTTAGACAATGATTACGTCCTATACATCCATGAAAAGTTACTGCTATCAAAACTGAGGTTGAGAAATTTCTAAAAGAAGGATTCATTTACCATGTTCCTTTAACCGATTGGGTATCAAATATTGTGCCTATTAATAAAAAACAAGGAACCATTCAAGTGTGTGTTGATTACCAAAATATTAAAAACGCTTGTCCCAAGGACAACTATCCAACTCTGTATATCGACCAAATTGTCAACAACTATGCCGAAAATGAAATTTTTTCCTTTACGGATGGATTTTCTGGCTACAATTAGATAAACATACTCCCTCCCTATCAATATAAAACTTCATTTATATGCCCATGGTGGAATTTTACTTATTAAAAATTCCCATTTGGCCTAAAAAATGTTGGCGCAACTTTTCAACAAGCAATGTCCTATGCATTCCACGATATCAAGCATATTGTTCAGCCTAATTTAGATGACCTCTTGGCTCATTCTATGAAACTACAGGATCACCCAATGCACTTAAAAGCGATTTTCATTAGGTGTAGGCATTACAATATTCACTTGAATCCGCACAAATGTGTCTTTTGTGTGCAATATGGTCACCTTCTAGGTTTCATTGTTTCAAAGGAAGGCATTCATGTCATTCCTCTCAAGGTAGAGGCAATTTTGAATTTTCCTGCTCCTTCTAGCCTGACTCAACTCCAAAGTTTGCAAGGGAAAGAAAACCTTTTGTGTAGATTCATCCACAATTATGCTGAACTAACACAGGATTTTACTAAACTATTGAAAAAGGGTATTCCATTTTTCTAGGATGAGCTTGCTAATAAAGCTTTTGATGCATTAAAGCTTGCACTGACTAATGTTCCTTTACTACATCCACCCGATTATCATCAAGACTAATTTTTGTACTTAGTTGCATTTGATGCCACCATTGGCATGGTGTTAGTCCAAGAGGATGATTCTAGCAGTGAACATGTGATTTACTATTTGAGTAGGAGTCTCACTAAAACTGAGATTAAATATGCACATGTGGAGAAGCTAGCCTTGGCAGATGTGCAAGTTGTTCAATGATTTCGCCACTATATACTTCTCCTAAAAATGAATGTCATTTCAGATTGCAACTCTATGATGTATATTCTCACGAAGCAACTACTAGGGGGAAAATACTTGAAGTGAATAGTAATTTTACAAGAGTTTGATATGGAATTTGAAAAATCCAAATCAAAGAAATCCTTGGTTTTCATTGAACTATTGTGTGACTTCCCCCATACTGATATAGAAACTGTAGCAGAAGATTCTTTTGCTAACGAATCTCTCTTTCTTATTATTGTGTCTGATCCATGGTATGGAGACATCATTATATATCTACAAACAAAAACTTTTAGGCCTTAATTATCCAAAACTGACCATTGGCGAATCCGATACCAATCCCAACAATACAACATTATTGGCAACACTCTTTATCGTCGTGGTTCCAATTCTATATTTCGACGTCGTTTAACTCTTGAAGAAGCCGAAAAAATATTGAATGACTACCACTCTGGAGCATGTGGTGGTCACATGCCTTGGTATGCTACTGCCCAAAAGATATTATGTGTTGGCTATTTTTGGTCGTCAATGTTTAAAGACTACATCACTACATTCCAAAAATGGCATAGTTTCCAAATTTATGATCGCAAAATGCAAGCACCTCTCGCTCCCTTCACCTGATCATAGTTGTCAGTCCTTTTGCCAAATGGGGCATTGACTTCGTCACTTGTAACCCTCACTCGGCTAGGGGGCATGGATATATCATCCTTGCAGTTGATTACTTTACAAAATGGGCTGAGGCGATGCCTACATATAGAGACAGCGACAAAACTACAACTATTTTCATTTTTAATCATGTGATTGCTCAGTTCAGCCTCCCACAAGCTATTGTTATAGACCATGGTAGTAATTTTAGCAACTTTATGATGGTCGAATTGTCCATGCAACTTAGCCTCCACCATGATAGCTCTACTCCATATTATCCACAATTTAATGGTCAGGTCAAAGCTGTCAATAAATTTTTAACTAATATGATTAAACGGATAGTTGGTATCCATAAAGGAAACTGACACTCTATGCTCTTTTTAGCACTATGGGCTTACCGCACTACTGTAAAAACATCGACCGGTTTTACCCCTTTTCAACTTATTTATGGTTTGGAATCTGTATTATTACCGGCTACCTCTACAGATGAAGAATGATTTGTACACTTAGCCCATCTAGATGAAAATTGTTGTAATGTTGTATTGGCTAGTGAAGCTCACCAGAAACGTGTCAAATCCCAATATGATCAGAACATTAATCATCGTACATATTCAGAAGGTGACCTAGTCTTGGTATATGATCAAGCTCATGACAAGCTAGATGCAGGGAAATTCAAACCCATGTGGCATGGCCCTTACATCATAAAATGCGTATTAGCTAAAGGTGCCTAGGAGTTGATTGATTACGATGGTGTTCCTTTGGGAAAGCCTCGAAATCATATTTATGTAAAGAAATATTTTGCATAAATTTTTGGTAAAGATTTGTACATTATTTACCATTTTTGGGTATGTGTGGTAGATTAGTGTTTTTTACTACTTCTTCTGGTTATCTCATTTTTACACTTGATTTGTAGATGTTGATGTTTTCTCTGACTTACATTAGATTTGTTGATGGCGCTAGTCATAGTACTCAGAATTTATCTTCTGCAGCCTGGGTTATCTATTCACCCAATAACAAGCTAGTCTCTATTCACAGGATATGTCTCGGTCAAACAACGAACAATATAGCAGAATATAGCGCAGTCATTGAGCTATTGGTTGATGCCATCACATTTGGTATCCAACATTTGATCATTAGGTTAGATTCACAACTCATAGTATTACATTTAAATGGTGTCTATTCAGTTAGGAGTCCAACCATGTTAAGGATGTTTTTACGAGTTTGTCTCTTGGAAAGGCGATTTGATTATATCGAATATCAACACATTCCAAGATATTTAAAAAAATTGGCAGATGCATTGGTGAATCATGGGTTAAATAGACATTTGCAACATTTGTAAATTTAAAACAATATTTATTCATTCATTGATCGAGATAAACATAGATAAAAGTAGCATATTTTTCATTAAAATAGAGTTTGGGTGTATCTACAAAATATGTCATTCGAGGAAATAAGTCCCCGTGGCCTTTTATTTTTCGAATAGCACTGACACCAAAAGGTCAAAAATGGTCCTAGAAACTAGAACATCTGGGCATGGCAATGCTCATGATAACACATGATAGCACAAGCAACTTAACTCAGCAAACATCTGAGCAGCCTGGGAACCCCAACTACGTGCCTCTTATAGGTGTGTGGAATGTCATCAACTCTAGTCTCTAGCATATTGGCAGTCAACCTCTCAACATTGTGCTCCAACTCTATCAAGATGTTCACTGATGCGACAACCATAGGATGCTCGTCTTTTCTATCGTACCATCTCATCCTCGCTGATCAGGTTGGACCCACATCTGCACATACATTTCAGACAATTAACCTCTGAAGACAAAAAAAACTTAAAAATTAAAAAACTTTGAATATATGTCAAAATGAGAAAATCTTACCTAAATCACTCGACTAAGCCTCGGCTGGAAGTGGGATATCAGGGTCACCTCTGTAATCTATCCTGACGTACAGAAAGTCCTCGATCGGAACAATCTGCTCACTCAGCCAATCAAAAAAAATTGTTGTATACCTCAATACACGACCATCACTGCCATGGCGTTCCATCAATGCAACCCACCTCATCAAATGTGGATCCCTTGAACCCCCCTCATCTGCCTGAATCTTCTATGGCCGAAGAATAGGAACCCTTTCTAGGGAAAAATCAACTAGAATGGCACCATAACCGAAATTTTTCAATTTACCATTCTTGCACCTAGTCAGATGGCCCTTCATATTTACCACTATTGCCTCACACCAGTTGTATACCATGGACTCCCATCATTCCACAACCATCTACATATGTGCCCGAGTGGCTAGATGGAGGGAAGCACTGCCACATAGTTTGCAAACAATTAAAGCAATGGTCCTCAAGGGTAAAAGTTCAATGGACTGAATGTTAATCCATCCATCTTTGGGCAGTGCACCCCTGCAAAAGTGTCATAAGTATCCATCAGTAGTGTATCCCCCTGCTCTTGATCCAAAAAGAGAAATATCGACTTCCCAATGAGATAACCCAATCAGGAAATATATGTCATTAACATCAATGGTGAGGTGATAATCAGCAATCACGAAACGTTGTTCCTGGAAATTCCAGGTCCTCACCAACCATGTCATCAAAACTACCTCCGATTTCATCCTAGGGATTATCCAGTATTTCAGGAGACTACAATTCCTGAGAGCCTGCAAATTCACCTGATCCACCAAAGTAGCGACATCATTGGCTTCATGCTCTCTCTCCCTCCATTCCATTTTTGAGCAAGCAAAATGACCTGAAATGACCATTTTAAAGTAGTTAGAATATTTCTTGAAATTCATTTCATGTTGTTTAGGCCCCAAAGTTTGTTTTAAAAATGGCCCACAACACCTATGCGGCCACCCTTTTATGGACAAGGTGCAGCTACTTGGAAATTTCCAGTAGAATTCAACACATGTCGAGAATTTCCGTATGGAAAATTCTATCTGCTTGCGCAGACCTGATTCAGAAAAAACCCGTGCAGGGCTGAGGGTGATTTCTTGGACAAATATTTGTCCCAAAAAACCAAATGCAAGCTTAAAATGGAAAAATAAACTGATAGAAAGCTAAATTATGGGAAGAGCTTCTACCTAGAGGAAACGGTGTGTGATTTCGTCCACCAGTTGGCTCAGAATCAGTCGTAGAAGTTTTACGGTAAAAACCCCTCTCTCTGCTCTGAACTAGTGAAAATGCAAATGGTAAAAATAAATTACTTTTTCCCACTTTTATAAGTTTTTTAAGCTTAAAAATATTATTTTTTATATTTTGAATCTTTTTAAGAGGGAAAACATATGTTTGAGCAGTTATGACGGGTTATTGAGTTTGAATGTGTAAGATTGTTTATGTATTCAAGATGAATCATTTTGACATTTCAGTAGACTTTTATCGCTTTTCATGCTCTTTAAAAATTATGAAAAGCAAAAAATCATGAAGCCTTCTTTTAAGCCCTTTTCATACTTTTTCAAAAAAAAAAAATATTGTCGAGTACTTTCCTATTTGAACTCGTAAAAGTAAATGAACAACCGTCCACTCAGTATAAGTTTACCCCTTTTACGGATTGAGCTAGGATTGTTTACGAAAAAGGTATACATTGATCAAACATGCTCAATAGAGTTCTCTCTTCTATTATTTTATCCTTTTTCAGACTTGAGAGACTAAACTAAACAAAAAGAACTTAATGGAGTCTACTTGTGTTTTTCTTCTGACTCTCTAAAAATGAAAAATGTTGAGATTTACTTTCACTGGGATCATTAAAATTTTACAATTAAAGAGCTATATGAGTTTTCTTTTTATGTCTTTTTCAAATCTCTTAAAATAAAATGACATCGAGTTACACCTTTATTGGACTCGTTAAAATTAAACAGTATAGGACTTGTTAAGCATGACGAGACTGAACCATTCCTTCTCAGGGTTCGTTAAAAATACTTCGATGGACTTACAATCCAAGTATATTTTATCCTCCTCAAGCTTGTAAAAAATAAAGATGTACTTGCCAATAATAGTGGGCGGAAATTGGGGAAGGTGTCCATTTTACATCGCCAGTTAAAAGGTAGCATGTCGCTCTTGAACGCGACACTTTGTCACATTCATGTCCAGGTTGGGAAATCCATTTGCCTTACAGTTAATCAAACCTCATTGAAAGTCTTCATGCTTTTGGGTATTATCGTTGAGTCAAATGTTGCCAAATAATTATAGTGTCATTATGTGTTCAAGAGAATTTCAACCTTGATTCAAATCCTTTTGCAAAGTCTTTGCCTTCATTCACATCATCCATCCTTGAGTCAGTCCTTGCAATTATTTTTAAAACATGATATCATGTTTCGTGTCGTAGGATTTCCTACGACGAATCACTTCCTATCGACTTCAGCTCATCATATAGGAAGCTAATTTAGAAACCTTCAGTACCTTGAAACCTACATGCCTTAATGGCAAGATTTACACTTTCGCACTTCATAGATTGTACTGGGAGTACCTTGAGAACCATTGTCATTATTGGTGGTTTCTCTTGTGCTTGTTAACAGTTCACATCATTGACCAGTAATCAAGTGCTTTCTACCATGTTTGACTTCGAGACATTCACTCGCATGGTTAGAATCGTATTGTGGATCGAGAGATGGAGATCAAGACCCTGGATCTAGTTTCATCAATCCAAGTTGCAAGGAGATTTTATATTCATGATTATGTAAACAGATGGTTGTGTCCATGTTGTGTCTACCATCTATATGATCTTAGTTTTTCCATGCTTGTTCATTGATTTCGTTTTACTCTGAGTATGGGAATGCCTACCTAAAAGATGATTTTTGACATATAGTTTACATTATGTTCCCTTGAATCTTCCTTGCAGGTTTTCAACCATTGCTTCTAATATGATCCTTGGAAAGATAAAGCGCTTCAATATTTTGAACTTATTTTTTAGACTTCGCAATTTAGGGGGAAATCTGTTACACATCAATTTTTCACCATGACACTTGATTAGTTTATGGATATTATTACCATTTGCGAACATGTTGAAACCATATCCCTTAGATGTCCAACAACTCAAAATATGTTAAAGTCCATGAGAAATTTGGATCAAATAGCTCTCACACCTTGTTAAGTTCCACTTGCTCTGATTTCTCTAGTGTTTCCTGTGAATGCGCTAAAATTTACTCTGAGAATGGCATAGAGTTGCACTCTGTCTGTAACTATAAACCCGTGCAGGTGAATTCTAGAAAGTAAAAATAAAAAGTACATTCTAGAAACATAGTTGGTCGAATATTTCCCAACTGAAAGCTTCTAGGTGATGACTATTCAAACTATAACCCTCATAAGATGCATTTCCATCCCTTTTCTCATGGTAACCTAATCCTTCACTAAAGGAGGTTCATCTTCTTCTTAGGGATTTGAAACTTCCCCCTCTTTAATATATAAAAGCACTAGAGGGTTGAGGGATGAAGGAGGTCAAAATTCAAAGAATACAAAGGTATGCTGCTAGTTTGAGATTGGAGAGCTTGTTATCCAAGGAGGAGATTGAAGGCATTTGGGAGGGACCTCATGGCATCAAGGCAAAGGTTGTAGGGCTCCTCTTATCTTTTGATTAATACAAAAATGAGCACTTTCTCCCATTGATTTTGTCTTTTATGAAATGATGAATAGTTTGCAATTTTTTATTATTTTCTTTAAGGCAAGTCCAATCCCTAATTTCTTTGATCATTAGGCTAATTTGTTTGAATTATTATATCACAGATGATTTTGATCCTTTTTATGGTTTATGTGTGTTGGTTATACTAAGCATTGAAGAACTACATCAAGTCACAACCAAGGATCTTCATCAGGCATTTCATGAAACTGGTAATAGGTCTATCCATTAGTTAGACTACTTGTAATTTGGATAAGTTCAACTTAGGAAAAGATTCAGTTCATTTGTCATGATTGTTTCTAGTTTCCATTCAGGATCTAGGGAGATCACTCTTGTCCACAAGAGGGATTTTCCGGTGTAACAATGTGCCAAGGTAGTACCTTAGTTTTGTGGACCTTTCAAGATTCTTGAAAGGATTGGACTAGTAGCCTATCAAATTGGAATGCCTCCGACAGTGAAATTCCATGATGTTTTCCATGTATCATTTCTTAAAATGTATGTTAAATATGTTGATCATGTGATTGACTGGTCTGTATTGTAGATGGAGCCAGAAGGAGAATTCTAGTTGGGGTGTATATTGCAGAGAAATCTGATCATGCTCCGGAACCAAGCAATTGAGTAAGTTAAACTGTATTGGAAGCGCTTTTGGCCCAATGAACCTACATGGGAGATGGCAGATCAAATGCAGGTTATGTAACCTTACCTATTCATTGGTTGAGCAAATGTTTTGGTATGTTTCGGTAAATGTGTTGGTGAGATGTTTTGGTATATGTACATATGTATATGGATGTAAATATTACCATGAGATGTGTTATAAAGCCCCAATAAGCAGTATGGGTGTCATGTCATTATGGTTGTCATGTTGTTATGTTTTCATGTTGGTTTGCTTCTCAGCACGTTGATCATTGTAAATGTAATGAGCTAAGTTATAAAGCTCCATGGGCAATGTGTTTTTCTTTTAGCAGTCTTGTTGGTTGTAGGTGTCATTGAACACCAAGGATGGTGTTCTCCCAAGGGGGAGGGGTCTGTAACATCCTTGGTCAAAATCCATGTAATAAAATTTGATAAAGGCAAAATAATAACCATGATCACATAATATGTATTCCAAGCTGAATGTGGGGAAAAACATCCTAGTGTGGGTGTTCATTTGGTTTATTATGGCTATGGAAATTGACAAAGGCAATGGCTAAGGCTTTGGAAATGAAAACTGGCATTTATTGGGATTTATTTATGAAAATAATGGAATTAGGAGAAAAGGAAGGTGAAAGATAATAAGTTGCATGTGAGGAGTAAAATGAAGAAAATAGAGGCCTCATTAATAAAAAGCCTTATGAGTATTAGTTCATGGCTTATGATCAATTTAGTTTTGGAGCTCTCATTCTATTCTCTCTCTCTCTCTCTCTACTCTTAGACACTTAGAGTTTTCTTGGAGCACTCTTGGAGGAGTGTGGCATACTTGGGATTTGGAGCAAGATGGCAAAGAATGAGCAAGAAAGCACAAGAGGACATCGGGATCAACATCTACAATGGGGTTTTATCCATGTCACTTAGTTAACTCCATCAAGTTGTTTGTTGATGTGGAATTTAAAATTTCCTCATATTGATTAAGGAAAATCAAAATTGAGACTTTCTTGTTGAATTTTCAACATCATCAATATCAAGAAGGCATCAAGTTTAATATATTGTCATTAAGGAGTACCTTCACAAGTAATTATCTTTATGTCTACATTAAATCTATAAAAATGACTTCATTTTTAAAGGAAAACTACAAACATTTTGGATCATCAAACTTTCTTGCATGGAAGAAGAGGATTGGTTTGATCCTCATAGAAAATGAAGTCATTGATCATGTTAAGGGTTCAATAACTAAACCTCCAAAAGAAGAAGCTCAAGCCTTAGAAAATTACATGAAAGGGTAAATAAGGGAACAAAGGATCCTTATAGAATCCTTTAAAGATCCCCTCATACCCTATGTGTCAAAGTAGGAGACATAAAAAGAAATATATGAGAAGCTAGTAGAAATGTTATTTGTAAGTATTGTTGGAGAAGTGATATCATTAAGACAAGAACTCTACAAAATGAAGATATCAAAGGAAGATGGAATAGCCTCATACTTTATGAGGGTGTCTGAAATAGAGACCAACTACAAGAATTGGGAGAAATAATGTTTTCCTGAAAATGACCACCATAGTGCTCAATGTACTACCAGAGGAATGGGGCAACTTCACAACAAGCATCTACGGAAATAAGGAAGCTAATTCATTCAATTAAATTTGGTCATTATCCAAAATTGAAGAAACTAGGATGAAGGAAAAATGCAATGTAGGATCAAATGAGCAAACACAAGAATTTGTTGCCATGGCTAGGAGGAAAGGAAAATTTGGAAATTTTGGTCCTAAGAAAAGGAACAAGAAGGATATGTCAAAAATCCAATGTTATGGTTGTCATTAATATGGGAACTATAAGAGAAATTTTCCTAAAGTCAAGAAGGACAACAACAAAAGAGGAAGGAAAGAAGCCCATACCACCGAAGAAGTGGGAGAAGCTAAAAAGAAGAAATCAAAGAAGGAATAAGTAAAAGATATATACTATGATTGAGATACTCTTCTCCACCAAGTTCTTTTTAGTTTTTGTAAAAGTATATCTATCATGGTAGGAAACATTAGAAGCATGATTGGATGCATCATTTTTAGGATATGGCATCATAATAACATACAATTGAAGCAAGAGCTCATAACATCCTCATAAGAAGCTTGAAAGATAGTTGAAGTAGAATTCTATGGCAGTCATCATTAGAAGGAAGTAGCTATTGATAACCTCATTGAAATCATAAGTAGTACTTATGGGTAGAATAAATTAATGTAGTGTAGAGCTCATCATACATCATTAGAAAGGAGCACTTTCAGGATGAGGATTATAAATATCCTTCATTGGAATCTTAATTAGAAGGTTCATCTCTTGGAAGAAGCAAGTTTCTCGCTGAGAATTCCACCATGGATGGGATTCATTGTTTGGAATAATAATGGTACGATGACAAAGGAATTCACCTTGTCAAGATGATTGAAATCAAGAAAAAGAAGTTGTTGAGGGAAGTTTAGATGATTAGAAAAGGAAAGAGGTATGTATGCATATATTTTATTGGTCATGTAATATGGTTGCATGGGTAAATGAATTACATCATGAGCATGATTGAAGGAGAAGGATCTTTTCCTCGGAAAAGATGCATGGACGCATGATTCACATATTGAAAAGATGAATCAACATAATATTTCCTCATATCGAATATGAGGTGGTTGACAAAGATGAAGGAACTATGGATGGAAGTTCTTGGGAAGAAATATGTGAATATAGAAAGAAGAAAACATAAAATATGAAACTATGGTCTCGTACAAAAGGAATATCAACATCTGATGACTAGAAGAATTGACCATGACATCTCCTTGGGAAAGGTATGAAGACACTGATAAATTCTGGAAAGGAAGGAAACTCTTGAAATTGAATATTTTGGAGATGTGTCAATATGTATGCAGGATGTTGATGGTGTAATAAGTAGACGTCATGATGAAGGACAATCACAAAAGGTAATCTTGATTTGATGTTCATTTTTTATTTTTGAACAATATCTAGATGGCCTAATACAGTATTACCGAAAGAGATTTTTGGATGTCACCTACAACTAGTACTCATGTGGTGGGATAAAATACCTTGAAGGAAACATGATATGGAAAATTTAGTTGTATGAAGAAAATCAATATATGGATGATTAGATCACTTTCCAATGAAATAAAGGATGACATGACTGACATGGTTCATGAATGAAAGTGATGGATGGTCTATGGCCTATAAATAAGTCCCAATAATTGAAGGCTCCATAATGATAAAGATGAATTTCATGACATCGAAAGGAGGAGCTCTCCTAGCATCCATGTTAGAAATTAATTAACGGAGCAACGAAATACAAAAAATATTTTGGAAACACAAATACAGAAATGCATAAAACAAGAGAGACACAGATATACGTGGTTCACCTAATTTGGGCTCTGTCCATGGAGAAACAGCCAGACATACCTTTTATATTATCCATTAAAACGAAGAGATACAACCTACAATAGATCGATTGTAATTTCTTCTTCGCTCTTACATAATATTCTCTCTCTTCGTCACTCAAAATCATAATACACATCCGCAGTATAGTTCCCTCATATAAATTGAGCATTTCCTTCTAGGTAAAAAACATTAAATTAACGTAACTTCTACCATCATATTATCTGCCTAATGAATGACCTAGATTTACTATGAAAGTACAATATTTTACAATGCAATTTTTCATCTATTCTTAGCTTTGGTGGTGTTGCACCACGTGGAGGGGTGTACAGCCTTCCTAGGGTATACACTCGGCTAAAACAACACCTCTAAATCAGCAAGATAATGAGGCTCCACACCTAAAAATCTCTCGCTTGGACTTATTATAGCAACTCCATCGCTACTTCACTTGTTGAACAATGCTCCCACTTTGGACCTAGTTGTTTCTCATCTTCATCATCATACTTGAAGACCAATTCAAACTGAAAGGAAACTCGTTTTCTCCCTTGTTACAATCTTTGTAACATATCTACAGGATTCTAGCTAGTGTGTATCTTTTCTATCTTCAATTGTCCATCTTCCAACAGTAACCATATGAAATGGTACTTGAGATGTGTATGTTTAGTCTCGGAATAAAATGTTTAGTTCTTTGCAAGATGAATGGCACTCTAGCTGTCATTGTATAACCTGCCCATCTCTTGCTTCTTTACTAATTCATCCATAAACATTTGTAACCAAATCATTTCCTTACTAGCCTTTGTAGCAGCAGCATAATCTGCTTATGTTGTTGAAAGTGAAACGATGTTTTGCAATTTTGAAACCCAACTGACAGTTGTTCCACCTACAATAAACACATACCCTGTGGTGCTCCTCCTGTTATCTCTATCACCCTCCATATCTACATTAATATCCCTGTAGAGCAATGTTTGGACCACCAAAGAATAATGTTTGATTTTTGGTACCTCTCAAATACCTAAGAATCCACTTCACTACCATCCAATGCTCGTTTCCAAGATTTTTCATATACCTTCTTACAACTCCCACTGAATGTGCAATATTAAACCTTGTGCACACCATTTCATACATTAATCTTCCAATTGTTGATGTGTATGGAACTTTAGACATATAATCCATCTTTTCTTGTGTCTCGGGGGACATATACTTAGTTTGAAATCGTTATCCAAAGATGTATTGGTTGGTTTTTCATTTTGCATATTAAATGTTTCCAACACATTTTCTATGTATTCACTCTAAGACAATGTTGATTTGTGATTTTTCTTGTCTCTATTAATTCTCATACCAAGGATTTATTTTCTTGCACCCAAATCATTCATCGCAAATGATCCAATTTTCCTTAGAACACATTTATTTACCACATGTTATACCCTACAATAAGCATGTCATTTATATACAAAAAAATATAATATAGTTGCCATCATTTTGCGTTTTAATATAAACATAATGGTCAAAGTGACATCTACTGCAACCTTGTCAGACATAAACTTGTCAAATTTTAAATACCACTGTCTTGAAGCCTATTTTAAGCCAGACAAGCTCTTCTTCAATTTTCACACTAAGGTCTCCTTTCCTTTTTACTCATACATTTGTGTTTGTTGCATATATATTTCTTCCTCCCAATCCCCATGGAGAAAGGTTGCATGTACATCTAACTATTCAAGAAGAAATTTTTTTGCTACCACTAGACTAAAATAGTTCAGATTGAAGTCATTTTAACAACAATAGAAAAATTTCATCAAAGTTTATACCTTTCTTTTATGTAAACCCCTTCAGTACAAGTCTAGCCTTATACGTGTGTTTACCTCCATCTTCTTCCTTCAACCTATAAACCCATTTATTCTGCAATGTTGTTTTACCAGTAGGAAACTTGACTAAGTCCCAAGTTTGGTTATGCATCAAGGATTCCATCTCTTCTTCCATGGCTTGCTCCCACTTCTTTCTAGTTTCTACCTAAATTTCTTCTTCATATTTTTCTGGTTCACCAGAATCAGTCAAAAATACATAATATAATGAAGGAGAGTATCATTCAGGGGGTCTAATTATCTTGGTATATCTTCTCACACCACTTTCAAGTATTTTAGG
Source organism: Pinus taeda (assembly GCA_000404065.3). Lineage (NCBI taxonomy): Eukaryota > Viridiplantae > Streptophyta > Pinopsida > Pinales > Pinaceae > Pinus > Pinus taeda. The sequence goes on from APFE031314286.1 coordinate 232,105, forward strand.
TGCATGTTGTTGTTGTAGTTGTTGTTGTTGTTTTTGTGGCTATTGATCATTATAATTTTTAGGCACCTTTCCTTTTTCAGTGATATCATCAAGCACTGTGTATTCTTTATTTTCCTTTTCCTATTTATTTTCTTGCATCTAATCCTTATACAAGACCTTTTCATTGAATATGATATGTCTTCTCCTAATGATTTTGTGATTTTCATAATCATATAAGCGATAACCAAAATCATTAGAACCATCTCCAATAAAGGTAAATTTCTTTAACTTTGCCACAAGATTTGTTCTATTTTATTTATTGATGTGGACAAAGGATTCACAACCAAAAGTATTTAAAAATGAGTAGTTTACCTTTTTACATTTCCATGCCTCCTCGGGAATACCACCATCCAAGGAACTTCAAGGCCCTACGTTTATTAGATAAATGGTAGTATCTACAACATTTGCCCAAAATTGTAAGGGAAATCATGCATGCAATCTCATGCACCTTGCACACTCCATGATTGTCTTGTTCATCCATTTTGACACATCATTTTCCTATGGTGTTCCTGGAACTATCTTCTCTCTATGAATTCTATGCTCTAAATAGTAGTTATGAAACTCTTTGTTGTAGTATTCACCTCCATTGTCTGATTAGAGACACTTTAACTTCTTTCCTATCTCATTCTCAACCAAAGCTTTCCATTTCTTGAAAGTATCAAATACATTAAATTTATTTTGAATACAATAAATCTAGGCTTTCCTAGTTACATCATCAATAAAAGTAATATAACAGTGAGAACCACCGAGATATGATACCTGAGAAAGTCCCCATACATCTATATGCACAACCTCTAATTTTTCGCTCTTCTTTTCCTTCCCAACTCTGATAAATCTGTCTCTCTTATGTTTTCCATAAACACAATTTTCACATAAATCCAAATCAACATGCTTCAAACCTAACAACAAATTTATTTAGTGAAGAATCTGCATCCCCTTCTCACTCATATGCTCGAGCCTATGATTCCAAAGTGTCGTATCTTCTCCTATGGAGGTTAAAGCATTAACAGAATTAGAAATATTGTTGCATAAATACAATGTACCAACATTTTCTCTTTTTTCTATTACCAGGGCTCCTTTAGTGACCTTCCAGGTTTTTCAGTAAATTTAGTTACACAACCTTCACCACCTAACTACCATGTTGAAATTATATTTTTCTTAAGACCTGGAACATGCCTTACCTCCTTCCATATCCATTGGTTTCTATTATGTTTCTTTATAAAAGTATTACCCATTCCAACGATTTTACATGGTTTATCATCACCGAAACGAACTTGTCCAAAATCTCCTTAAACATAGTCATGAAAATTTTTCCTATCAGGTGTGGCATGGAATGAGGCCCCTGAATCTACCACCCAAACATTAATAATATTCTCTAATGAAAGAATCAAATCATCTTGCAACACATCACCTGTCACATTCACTTCATTATTTTTCTCTTACTATCCATCTCCTTATTTTCCCTTATGAGATTTCTAGTCTTTCTTCAAGTGCCCTTTCTTCCCACATTTCCAGCACACTATCCCTGATCTAGATTAGGATCTCCCTTTTATTGACTTACTGTGATTTCCTAAGCTCTTTCCTCTTTCCATTTTTCTTCCCCTAGTCTTTATAATCAAAGCATTACCCGATGTCTCACCGAATATTTTACATCACATTTCCTCGCTAAGAATGGCACCAACAACATCATCAAACTTTAAGTAATAGATCCAAATATAGAGTTACTAATACCCATACCTAATCCATTCCAACTTTCTAGCAATGAGCACCAAAAAAAAACAGCCCTAACTTCATCATCAAAATTTACCCCTACAGAACTTAACTGACTAGTAACTATGTTAAATTCGTTTATATGAGAAGAAAAAGATCCACCTTCTGAAATATTCATATTAAATAGATGATTCATAAGAAATACCTTATTTGAGGATGAGGGTTTTTCATATATTTTGGCCAATGTCATCATTAAACCTTTTGTTGTTGTTTCCTTTGAAATGTTGAAAGCCACTGACGCTACCAGACATAGTCGTATTGTTCCTAATGCCCTTTTATCAAGAAGATGTCGTTCTCCTTCTGTTATACTCGTCGACTTATTTCATTTTCCACTCAATGATAGGTATAGATATTTCTTATACATGTAATCTTCCATCTACATGTTCCACAACTCTTACTTTTGTCCATTAAATTTCTCGACCTTAAGCCTACCATCTTCTGCCATTGCTCCCACTCAAACCAAGAACCCTTCTCTCCTGTGATTTTATCAACCAAATAGACCTTCAACTTTGATACCAATTGTTATAAAATTAATTGACGAAGCAATGAAATACACAAAATATTGTGGAAACACAAATACAGAAACACATAAAACAGGAGAGACACAGATATATGTGGTTCACCCAATTTGGGCTCCGTCCACGGAGAAACAGGTAGTCCTTCCTTTTATATTATCCAACAAAATGAAAAGATACAACCTATAATAGATATGTTGTAATTTATTCTTTTCTCTCACATAGAATCCTCTCCCTTTCTCGTTGAGAATCATAATACACGGCTGCAATACAAGTCCCTCTTATAAATTGAGGGTTGCCTTTTAGGGAAAAAAAATCCCTATATTAACATAACTTCTACCATCGAATAATCCATCTAATGAACAACCCAAATTGACTATGAAATTAAAATATTTTACAAGGCAATTTTTCATCTATTTATAGCTTCAGGGGCCCACTAGCCCCCAAACCCCCCAGTCAGGGGGGGCAGTCCCCTGCGCAACCCCTCACGTGGAGGGGTGTATATTCTTCTTGGGGTATACACCTAGTTGAAACAACACCTATGAATTAGGAAGATAATCAAGCTCCACACCCAACAATTTTATAGTGTCATCATCTCCACCAAAGAGTTATTGTTGAAAAAAAAAAAAACAACCCTAAATTCATCATTAGAAATTACCCCTACAGAAATTAACTGGTTGGTAACTATGTTAAATTCGTTTAAATGAGAAGCAATGGATCCACCTTCTGACATCTTCATATTAAATAGATGATTCATAAGAAATGCCTTATTTGAGGATGAGGGTTTTTCATATAGTTTGGCTAATGTCATAATTAAACCTTTTTTTGTTGTTTCCTTTGGAATGTTGAAAGCCTCTGAGACTGCCAGACAAAGTCGTATCGTTCCTAGTGCCTTTCTATCAAGAAGATCTCATTCTTCTTCTGTCATACTCATTGGCTTCTTTCATTTTCCACTCAATGATAGGTACATATATTTATTATACACATAATCTTGCATATACATCTTCCAAATATCATAATTTTGTCCATTAACTTTCTCGACCCTAAACCTACCATCTTTTGTCATTGCTCCCACTCAAACCAGGAACTCTTCTCTCTTGTGATTTTATCAACTAAATAGACCTTCGACTTTGATACCATTTGTTATAAAATTAATTGACGAAGCAATGAAATACACAAAATATTGTGGAAACACAAATACAGAAACACATAACATAAGAGACACAGGTACATGTGGTTCACCCAATTTGGGCTATGTCCAGGGAGAAATAGCTAGTCCTTCATTTTATATTATCCAACACAATGAAGAGATACAACCTATAACAGATCTATTGTAATTTTCTTTGCTCTCACATCGACTCCTCTCTCTTTCTCACTCAGAATCATAATACACAGTCACAATACAACTCCCTCATATAAACCGAGGGTTGCCTTCTAGGGAAAAATTCCCTAAATTAACATAACTTCTACCATCGGATCATCCACCTAATGAACGATCGAAATTGACTATGAAATTACAATATTTTACAAGGAAATTTTTAATCTATTTATAGCTTCAAGGGCCCGCTAGCCCCCGAACCCCCCAATTAATGGGGATAGTCCCCCTCTCAACCCCCCACATGGAGGGGTGTATAGTCTTCCTGGGGTATACACCCAGCTGAAACAACACCTATGAATCATGAAGATAATCAGGCTCCACACCCCACAAGTTGATAGTTTCATGATCTCCACCAAATATTTGTTGTTGAAAAGCAAGTCCTTGGTTCAAAAGGAGTTTGGACAAGTCCCTGGTTTAGAGGGAGCTTGGGTGCATTCCTTTTATATGAATGGGTACACTCCTTCATAGGAATGGGTATATCCTCCATAGTTGAGAGGGAGAGATAGACACATCATTCTTGTCTTCATTGTGGAAGAAAGAATGGAGTATTGGGTAAGCATATGGCATTTGATAATCTTTGAGGATGAAGTAAGGAATCCAAGATAAGAGTAGTCATAGACGACCAATATTCTTAAGGACTGAGAATCCAAGATAAGAATAGTCCAAGGAGGACATGCCCTGTGAAAACCTAGTTGGGGTATGTTCCTTGAGAGACAATGATGATGGTTTCTATAAGTCATTGGTCTCACCAACATTGTGCTATAATCTTGTGGGGAGATAAAGTTGTTAGTCAAGGCCTTGTTATGTGACATTGCTATTTGGTATGATGTTATACAGATGGGTTACAAACTTGACTCTTCTTATGAGAATTCTTCAGATTGAGAATGTCCAAGTACCAAGAATGGATTATGAATACCTCCCTAGTTAAGAGAGAGTGTTGAAATATGTAACTAGGTTCAACCTTCATAATGACATATGTAATCATGATTTTATGTATTTGATGTAATGAGAAAAATAAGTTTACTATTATTGTTCTTGAGGCATGGGTTCCATGCTCAAGGAAAATTATTTTTCTGCAAAGCTCCCATTATGAGCTCCTAGGGCTTATCATTGAGTCTACAAGTCATTAAGTCATTGTCATGTATGAAAAACCCATTTGGGGTATGTTAAATTTTTTGAAATAAATTATTTGAGTCAAAATGACCCTCTAAGACATCGTCAAGTGCAAATAAACAAGTTGGCCTATCTAGAATGTGAAGTCAACCTATTTGAGAGCTCAATATAACCTATATAATGGAGTAATTGGCCCCATTCAAGAAACACTCACTCAAGCATCAAGAGAATTTTGAAAAAGATAGAAAATAAGCTTAATACCTAGGGAAGAAAGGAGAAGTAAGAGTGAAGCACTCTAGATTTTTTTTTTTTTCTGGGCTAAATTCCTCCACACTTGCGAAGATAAGAGAATCATCTTGTAGTAGAAAATACTGAATTGCACTCACTCCAAGAGATCTAAAGTTTTGCGTCAAAGAAGGTATCTCTAGCAAGCTAAATCATCAAGGAAAGGAAGTCATGTTAAGCGAAGTAGAATGAAGAAAATTTTTCCATTTTTAAGCCACATGTGTGAACTAGGGTTTCTTAGAAGAAGAAGAAATTGCAAGTTGTAACAGCAAGTCGAAGTTCTAAACTAGGGCCGAAATCTGAAGTTGTGGAACAATTTTGACCAGCATTGACTAGAAGGAAAATAGTTTCATCAAGAAGAATCTTTGACTTGGTCTTGGAGGGGTTTTTGGTCAAGGTTCTAGTTCTTGGAATTCATTAATTGAAGATTCTATAAGAAGAAAAATTCTTGTGGGTTTTCGTCTCATATTGGAGAGGTTTTGGCCTAGCTTATTACCTATTTCAACTATGAACAAAGTATTGTGTATGCTGATAAGAGTGTTTTTGTAGGGAAATTTCAAGAATTAAATTACTACATGTGTTGGATCAACACACCCATACACAATATGTGACTAAGATCCATCTTAATACCTATGTGTGAAGTGTGTCAGTTGACATGTTGTGTTATTAAGAGTGATTTTCCTGTAGTAATCCTTGGCAATGAACCGATGCAAGTGGTAAGATTTCTATGTGAATCATGAGTGTGTCTAGTGCGATATATTTTGCATACAATTAACCAAAAAAAAGGCTTAGGACTTGTTGCTGAAGATTGTAGATTAGGGTTGGTGTTTTGAATAGAGAATATTGTTGGTCAGTGACTTGGCTATTGAGTTCGTTAAGTGAAATGGTTATTTTATATAGGATTTGATTATCAGTGCAAAACTGAAATAGCTAGGGTTTAATGTTAGATTTCATAGACTTGATTGAAGAGTGATGATTAGCCTTGAATCATGATGAATGTTTCTAATAATATGATATGAAAATCATCATTCAAGATTTACATAAACTTTATATTAGTTGATATGATGGTACATGTAACTCTTGATAGTGTAGCGGCAATTGATAAAGAAAATGGAGTAGTGTTATTGATAGTTGTGGTTGGAGCAGTAAGTGTAGTGCAATCATTTTCCTTTATTTGTTATCTTTAGGGTGGCAAGGTGGTGCAAGGCGAAGATTGGAGTCTCCTTCAAGTTGAAGCTTGAGAACACTTCAAGGTGGCAGGGTGGTGCTAGGGCAGGTTGGAGCTTGTGCAGGGTGTTGGAGAATACTTTTAGTCAAAGATGGTAAAGCTAGGGTGTCAAAGAATCCTTCCAGTTGGAGCTAGTAAATCAGGGTGTTGGATCATCCTTCCAATAGCAGCTGGTAAATCAGGGTGTCAGAGCATCTTTCCAATTGGAGTTGGTAAATTAGAGCATTGTAGTGTCCTTTCAATTGGAGCTAATAAATTAGGGGGTTGGAGCCTCCTTCTAGTTTTAGCGAGAGAATCTTGAAAGTTGGAGCTTCCTATTGAAATAATCTTTAAAGACCTATATTAAGAAATGTTCAGTGGTTTTTCTCCCATAAGGGTTTCCGCCTAAAAATGTCATGTGCATTTTCTTTGATGTTGTGCATTATTGACTAGTGTTGTGGTGTTGATTTATGTTTGATATTAGTCAAATGTTAATTAATGCTTAGTAAATTTAAAATTAAATAATTAAATAGAAATATTGATTCACCCACCTCTCACTATTTCCAACTAGAAAGAAAATTTTAAAAGTGCAAAGATGGAAAATTCAAAGAAGTGCACATCCAAAAGATCAAAGGAAATCTTTGACATTTTAGTAGTTTCCAAATATATTACACCTAATGAAGATAATTAAGTTGGTGCACTAGCTCCTAATTTCTATGAAGCCAAATATGATATATGGAATCTAGAATGGAAGCCTATTTGAAAGCTCATGGATATTATGTATGGCACTATGTTATTTCTGGAGACACATCTACCAATGAATCTAGAAGGTATAATACAAATGCCATGAATGACATTCTTAGTGTTCTACTAGATTTTGTGAAATCCAATGTCGATTAATGCTCTTCATCCAAAAGTCTTTGAAATAAGGTTCACAATATAGACTTAAAGAAGCATACAATTCAATATGATGATGATGGTGATTATTGTAACTCAGACGAAGAAGAAGAAGCAGTAGTTGACATGGAGGAATAATTGATTAGTTCCTTATGTGATATTAACAAATAAAGGAAGCAAAATCAGATACATTATAGGAGTTTGTTAGAAGTACGAGATAGAGGTTAGTAGAAAGAAAAAGGAACTTGATGTCGCTTTAGTTGAAATAAACCAGCTCAAGAAATGGCAGAAGGAGAAACTGCAAGATGTCGAATGGAAAAATCATGTCATTAATGAGAATGATCAAGAAATTGTGTATTTGAAGATGAAGGCCAAATAAGTAGATGAAGTTCCATGCCATGAAATCACAAGCTTCAAGCCCTCGCAAAGCATGGTTGTACAGAAGTTTGATCATAAAATCCTTCAAAGGAAAAATCTAAGTGAAGGTTAGAAGAATGTTGAAAATTTTGTTGATACAAGAAGTAATGTTGAAGTAATCAAGGACATGGATCAAAAAAGGATGTAACTCCTCCAAGAAAGAATGTCTTTAGGAGATCATCAAGGCAAGCCATTCCATTCAAGTATCCTAGTATGTTTAATAGTTGTTGTTTCTCATGTAAACTTTGGGCATAAGGCCAAATATTGTAAAGCTTATGATAGGGATGATTATCAAAGACATTATCAAAACCCTAGAAGCAAGGATGTTGAAAAACAAGACGAACTTTTCAATAAAGAGTATATGCTAGTTTCTCCATCATTTAGGTTCAAACTTGAATGTTACAAATTCCATAACTATGGACACGTAGTTCATGATTGTAGATAAATGGTGGAAACTTCCATGAAGGAAAACTCTAATACCATGTATAAGAAGATTTAGAGAATAAAGAAAAAGCAAGAAGATTAGGTGGATGAATAATTCCCTGTGGTTATCCTTTCAGGGTTTGTAAATTTGAAAGGTCATGTTGAACCTACAATAGAAGATGTCAAGGTTCAAGATTATCCAGATGTAAAGATGGTGCATACATTTTTCTGAACAAGCCATCTTGGTGACTCCATGCCCTATGGATGTTGAAGAGATGGATTCTAACTAACAATGGTTGTATATCTGGAGATCTATCCTTCATTTTGTTGACAGATGGAAGATGAGAAGAAGTTTGGTAGATCAGTAATAAACACTATGGGAAGAATTGATAATGGAGTAGTAAATTTGGAAAGAAAATTCATGGAAAAAATTGAAGGACTCGTGGTAAATATTTTCGGTGATGCATGCTGATAGGTGTAGTTAGTTGTGGCAAGTCGTGAAAGGCATGGCATGTTAAGGCGGGGACAAGTAGTTAAAGGGAGAAATGCATATTGCAAGAAACCAAAGGAAGATAATTTGTCAGGGCGAGTAACCCTTTGTCATTGATGTCAAAGGGGCAGAGAAATCAAGAAAAGACAACCAAATCCATGGTCATAGGGGGAGCAATAATCGCAAGGTGAGTATATGTGTTCCCATTAATGACAAAGGGAGATATTGTTGAATGGTGTTGCCATTGATTCCAAAATTAGTTTTTGAATGCTCTTAATATACATCTATGGGTCACATTTATTAGAAGTGATTTCCTAGAATCCCAAATGCTTGAGCTTATTGCCCTGCACTTGTTGAATAATTTGAGTATCAATATTAGTGATTTGGCATCGAATACCATCAACATTTGTTTCTCCACATCATACTGATTCTAACGATAAGTGGCACGCCTCATAACTCCTCACATTTGAGAAGATATGCGTCCTTGAATGTTAATGCCCCATTTGTGGTGAAAAATTCCCAAATAATATTCTACAAGCAACCTATTGATTGGTGGCATTTTAATTCAAGAAATTCAAACTAAATTATCATGGGTCTTATAGTTAAATTCGCTTGTGAAAGAGGAAAAATTAAATTTGGAGATCAAATCAACCTCCAAAAATATATATATTTTTTTGGCTCCAAAATTAAATTTGAAAAATAAAATTAAGGTGAACTTCCCTCCTCTTTACCAACAGTTCGGATCCCCTCCCAAAAGGCTCTATGACCTCTATATAAAGGAACCCATCTTCCCTCCCAGTGTACAACTTCACAAGAATTCATTCTAAAATATCTCTACAAGTTTGGGGCCTATTGTTGTCATAAGAAACCAAAGTAGTGGGATTTTTTTGAAGTTCTTAATGGTTTCTATTGGTTCTTTGCTAGGCATCGATCATATTGAGGATCTTTTCTGGACACTCTAAGGTCACTCGTACCTCTAAGCTAGGGATAAACTTTGTTTATCTAAGCCAAATTTGTGTGTCTCCTTTTAGGATATCTGAGGCCTAATTGACTCTTTTGGGAGAACAATGTAGAGGAAATTCATGGAGAAATTTATTAATATCTGAGGTCGATCTAATATGATTTTTTTTTATCTAAACCTTAGACTAATATTATTCCTAAGCCTGTTTTGGGGCATGTTTCAAGGTTTATTGTTGAGGATATTCATTGGTTTCTAGGCTTGATCCTTATGAGGTATGCTCCCAAAACTCTAAGATTAAGGAATAACAAAAATTTTGGACCTGCTAAGGGAGTTTTTTTTTAAGGCATGGATCAGGGTTTCTCCTAACGCTGATCACATACTACATTTGACCACCAATAACAGAGGTATATGAGGCTCAGATTTGCTTCCTGAGGCTAAATTTTTCGCACCTTCTTATGAGGATCCTCTAAGGTCAAGTTTCAGGGTTACTTTAAAGGCTACTAAGGCATAATCTAGGTCCATTCTGAGGCTATAATTGTCTTGAAACTATACAAATGGAGCCCAAAGTTTCTAGAGATATATTGGGATCATTTTCTTTATCCTTCCTTGGATATTTTGTTGGATAAAATATCAATTAAAGAGGCATCTTGTAGCAAACCTCCTGAGGATACCTTCAACCCTTTTTTTCAAAACTTTGTGGCACATTCTTGAACCTTTCTAAGGCAAAATGAAGGGAATCTTATGAAGTGAAGTTGAATATTGTAGGTTAGGTAGTGGCCACATTTTGATTTATTTTATTCATGTACAAGACATAATTAAGGATCCTTGTATACTTGTATGTGGAAGGAAGGTTGATAAGAGCTCACACTGTGTTGTATTTTGATGAGACCAGTGACAAGATTTCCAACATCAAGAAATAATACTCCAGAGTTTGATCTGGTAATGTAATTCTCATGTGATGATAATTATTCTACTCAAATGCCATTATGTTCTATGTTGGAATATTGTGAAGGAGTTTCAAAATTCACAAGCAAGGAAATTTTTACCTATTATAAGAATACAAGGTGTTGTGATGCATTTCCGATAGAAATTTTGTAGTAGGAAACAATAATTCAAATTTATGTGAAGCATAAGGTGTAATCAAGGATCAAATCTAAGAATTTCTATGTCTTGTTTGATAAGATAATTTATATTGATTCATGTTGATTCAATACGTAAATTCTCATTGAGTATGAATGCAAGTTTGGTGCTCTCTTCTTGTCACTCTGTGTAGTGTTGTTATGAGATTGAGAGCCCGTCTATGTAATAAAGGATCAAAGTGTAATATTTCTTATAACTACTTGTAATTAGAGGTGCAATGAATGGTGTATGCATTGTTGGAATGTGAATTGAGCTCAGTATGTGTTGACAGTATGGTTCAAATGTGAAAAAATATTGTGTATGCTACTAATAGTGTTTTTGCAGGGAAATTTCAAGAATGAAATTACCGCTTGTGTTGGATCAACACACTTCTACACAATACGTGATTAAGATCCATATGAATACCTATGTGAAGTGTGTCAGCATACATGTTATGTGATTAGGAGTGATTTTCTTGTACAATACATTTGGTAATCAACTGGTGCAAATGGTAAGACTTCAATGTGAAGCATGAGTGTGTCTCGTGTGATATATTTTCCATACATTTAACCAAAAACATGGTTGAGTACTAGTTGTTTAAGATTGTAGATTAGGGTTTTTGTTTTGAACAGAGAATATTGATGGTTAGTGGTTTGGTGATTAATTTCACCAAGTGAAATGGTTGATTTTATGTATGGTTTGATTATCATTGCAGAGTTTAAATAGCTAGGGTTTAATGTTGGAGTTTATAGACTTGACTAAAGAGTGACGACTAGTCTTGACTCATGATGATTGTTGCTACTAACAAGATATGACAACCATCACTTGAGATTTACATAAAATTTAAATTAATTGATGATGGTACATGTAACTCTTGAAACTGTAGTGGTATATGACAAAGGTAGTGGAGCAGTGTTATTGAGAGTTGTGGTTGGAGAAATAAGTGTTGAACAATCCTATTACTTTATCTTCTATCTTCAGGGTGGTAGGGTGGTGCAAGGCAGAGATTGGAGTCTCCTTTAGGTTGAATCTTGAGACCACTTCAAGGAGGCAGGGTGGTGCTAGGGCAGGTGGGAGATTTTGCAGGGTTAGAGTATCCTTTCATTTGGAATTTATAAATCCAAGACGTTGGAGCATCCTTCTAGAAGAATCTAGTAAATCAGTGCATTGAAGCGTTCTTCCAATTGGAGAAGGTAAATTAGGACATTGGAGTGTCCTTTCGATTGGAGCTAATAAATTAGGGGATTGGAACCTCCTTACAGTTGTAGATGGAGAATATTGGAAGTTGGAGCTTCCTATTGATGTAATATTTAAGACCTGTATTAAGAAGCATCTGGTATTTTTTCTCCTAGAAGGGTTTCCACCTAAAAATATATTGTGTATTGTATTTGATGTTGTGCATTGTTGGTGTTGTGATGTTGATTTATGTTTGATCTAATGTTAATGTTAATTAATGCTATGTGAAGTTAAAATATAACTAATTGATGAGAAATATGGATTCATTCCCCTCTCAGTATTTCCAACATCAAAATGCATTATAAGAATATGGGACATGTTTTAAAAGTTGTCATAAATGTGTTCCCAAAAGTAAAAGAATTTTTTTAATCATTGAAAAAATTGACAAATAGGGAAGACATAGGAGAGAATGAAAAAGAGGCATAGGAGATTTTCGAATAACACTTGATCTAGCATTGAAGAAATTACTGGTTAAAAATTAGAAAATAAACATGCATACCTTAGCTTACTGAAGAGGTCCATAAGTATATGACATCCTAAAAGGCAAAAGAGTTGAGTTGGTCCAAAATGATTGAGTTGAACTAAACTACATGAGAAAGATCAACATAGAACCTCAATCATGTGCTACTTGTAGCTTGTTTTCAACCAAAATCTATAAGTTTCGAAGTTGTATCATAATGATCAAGATTGAGATCTTCTGATGGAGTATCAAGTTCGGAAATTTGTGACATAAGGAGCAATGGAATTCAAATGAAATTTTGATTTATCTTTCATTATTTTCAAATCTAGTTTGCTGACAACTTGGTTTTCCAACAAGGTTTGTATAATTTCATCTAGAATGGTTTTCACAATTAGAAATTATTATGCTTGAGTAATTCCCTCTAGGAAGATAGTTTTCAAGCACTTCAAGGTCTAATTTATTTGGAAAATAGATTTGATAGTGAGGTATCTCAACATTGTAAGTGAGTTGAGTTATGTTATTGTATGTATTAGGGGCAAGATGGTATGAAAAACTCAAGAAGGAAAAATAGGGTGAATTCATAATGGGATATTAGTAGTATCATAAAATATTTAAGATTTGACTACATAAACAAATGAGAGTTTTGACTTCGAGTGGTAAGATTGACTGACTCTGCAATCTAATTTAGGGTTGATGTTAGGGTTGCATCATTGGGTACCATGGTGGCTTACGCAGGGGGGAGTGTTTCTCCCTCCTACATCCAAATAGTAGCAGACAGAAGTAAGGATGCAAGAAAGCATCATTTTAAGAAACCTATGGAGATGACTATAGAGGCTATTAACACAAAAAAGCTTGGAAAAAATAGCCCTCATGAATAGGAAGGGGACCAGCAAAAAGCCAGTAAGGAGAAGAGGACAGGGGGCACCAATCAAAAAATTGCTCCCATGAGCACAACTGGGATTTGCAAACCTAAGTCAACCATAATTCGTCGAGTCATTTTAACTGACCCAGCACTACAAGCGCATAGAGATCACATGGCAGAATATGCGGTGATATGCAAATTCATGGGGATATGGCCAATAGAGAAGGTGCTACATGTATGGATAAGGAGCCACTGGAAATCCAAGGGGGAAATAACCCTCCACCAAGGATCCAAGGGTTTCTTCACAGTGGTATTCATAAGCCTTGAGGACAAGGACAGAGTGTTTGAAGAAGGACATAATTTCTACGTTGTGGCAGGCACATGCGGCCATGGATGATGAACTTTGTCCGAGAATGCGAAACATTCACATTGGTACCAATATGGATTAGACTCTACTCCCTTCTTATAGATTATTGGTTGCCAGAATCTTTGAAGACAATAGGCAACAAATTGGGGAATTTTATAAAGATTTCAAATGCGACTCTGAAAGGAAAATATACCTCCTTCGACCGGATATGTGTGGAAGTGAACTTATCTAGGGCACTTCCAAATGCGATCATGTTAGAAGTGTATGACAAAGAATGGTTGTAGGCGGTGGACTATGAACATGTCCCATTTAGATGTCACAAATGCCATGAACATGGGCATCTATATAGAGATTGCCCAACAAATAAAATGGAAAGAAATGACAAACTCACCACAGATAAAAATCCTGAGGGTTTCACCAAGGTCAAGGGAAAGGGAAAGGCAGGAAGTGGTAGCACAAAAAGATTTATGAGGATCGACAACCAAGCCAAAATGGTTTCAAGAACCCAGAAGAAGAAGAAGCTGGAAAAAAAGGAACAAACCAGGAATCTGAGATCACTCCCACTGAGAAGGAAAGGGATGCAAGCATGGAAGATATGACAGAGAACAGCCAGCAAAAGGATGATCTGTTAAGAAAAATGGATATCATTAGGGACCATGATATGACCCCAAGTGAGGTTGGTACAGAGGATCATGAACTACAAGAGATTCTAGAAAGGGAGAATTTAGATCTAGAGAAGTTTCTGGAACAAGGTATCACTAGAGGAGTGGATTCCCTACCAAAGGAGGATTTTGATAGGGTTCAATAGCTCTTCCTCTAGAGATCACAATCGAAGGGATCTGCAGTAAAAATAAATCATGAAATCCAAGAGCATAAGGGGGTCAAAACAGTGGAGGACTCACAGATACAATCTCCCAAAAACTCGAGTAGGAAGAGAGAAAGGAAAAGACAGAATGAGCTATTGAACGAATGTAGGAAACTCATTATTAACTCAGGTAAGATGAGAGATCTCACCAATTATTCCTTTACAAATATTTCTTAATGAATATTACAACCTGGAACATTAGAGGTTTAGGAAGTAGAAGGAAACAAAGAAATCTCAACACTAGAATAAAAGAAGAAAAACCAGATATGGTTTTTATTCAGGGAACAAAATGCTCTATGGACAAAATCAAAGAAATACATAAAAATGGTTAATCAAGTACGGGTATCTAGAGGTCAAAGAAAACAACCTGGTGGGAGGGATTCTTATGCTTTGGGATCCCCAGAAAATTGGAATCTTGGATGTTGAATCATCCAGGAACTATCTTTCACTGGTGTGTCAACCAATATAAGATCAAGAAATTTACATGATCACAAATGTATATGGGCCTCAAAAGCAAGAAGACATGCTCAAGTTGCTCACCTTCCTTGAGGAGCTAAGAGTGAGACACCCTGATGTGCCCTGGATTGTTGCAGGATATTTCAATATGATCAAATCTCTTACAGAGAAAAAAGGGGTATCAGACAACTAGGCAGAGACTCCATTGCCTTCCAAAACTTCATAATAAACATGGGGTTAGTGGACACTGAAGCTTCAAATGGCACCTTCACATGGAACAATAAGATGGGAGGGGCTTCTCAATTCGCCTCTAAGCTAGATAGATTTCTCATCTCAGAAGACCTCTTTCTGTCAGGCCCTGCCATGTTAGCTTCTATCCTTCCCTTTGGAGGATCAGACCATTGGCCTATACAGCTTGATGCCACTTTTATGGGCACACCTAGGAACAGACCTTTTAGGTTTGAAAATAAATGGCTCTCTCACCTTGAATTCACCAGTAATATTGACACATGGTGGAGGGAGGATTTGAACATTCAAGGCACTACAATGTTCTTGCTCCAGTAAAAACTTAAGCATATCAAATCCAGGCTTAAAGATTGGAACAAAAAGGAGTTTGGTAATATTTTCAAAGCCAAAAAATAAGTTGAGAAAAAACTCTAGGAGATCAATCAGATTATCATCACATATGGTTTCACTGAGGAGTGAAAAGATCTAACTGATTCTCTATGAAAAGAATGGGAAGATAGATGCATGCAAGAGGAGATTTTCTAGAGACAAGAATCGAGGGTGCAATGGATTAGTGAGGAAAAAAGAAACATGAACTTCTTTCATAGATCTACCATAGATCACAGGGTACACAACAGAATCATAAAACTCAAGGATTCTCAAGGGATAGAGCTCGTCTCTCACAAAGAAATGGAATCTGACCTTGTTCAACACTTCCTCAACATACCAGAGGAGCCTCTGGTCGAGAGGTCTAGGTTCACCAGTAATTTCACAAAGTACATCCCTCATCTGGTCACTAGAGAAGACAACCACAATCTCAACAAGCCAGTGTCAAAAGAGGAGGTTAGTGATGTGATCAATGAAATGCAAAATGGCAAAGCCCCAGGCCTGAATGGGTTCAATGTGGACTTCTTCAAAGCATGCTGGAGAACAGTCAAATAGGATATCCTTGAGGTCATGGAAGACTCAAGAAGATCTAAATCAGTTATGAAGGCTCTTAATGCCTCCTTCATAGCTTTGATCCAAAAAAAGGAGAAAGCCATGATCTAGATTTAAACAGGAATGCAACAAAATACAAAGATAACCATATACACAAAGATGCAGTGGAAATAATGCTTCATTTCATTAATGGAAAATATTGAAATATGCTTACAATCAGAAATGGAAATAAACCAGCTAGGGCGATGGTAGCATATCTCTGAGAAGAGATGTGGCGGCTACATGCCTCTGATCTGTGTTACAATGAAGCTCGACGGCCTATTTATTGTTGAGAAACAATGGAAAACCCTTAACATTCCAAAACCTAATCCTAGAAGATGAAACGCCAAACTATGGGCCCCATTTGGGTAAATTGGTACATCAACTTCCCGAGGTCGTAACTTTGGCATACGATCTCTGTTTGATGCGTACAATAGCTCGTTAGAAAGACCTATCCGAGCACTACCACTTTCGGAAGGGAAACATCGGTCCATGGACCCATGTTGCCCCCAAATTTCCCAAAATACGTCATTTAGGGCCTCAAAACGGCTCCGGAAGTTCAAGACCCGAAAAACTGCTAAAAATAGTAAATTGTGCTGCAATTTAGGAAACTAAAAAAGCTGAAAGAGACAATTGTGGGGGTCCAAATGGGATAGGTGGGTGGCCACCATCATCCACCTGGATCATTCCTCCCCCCTTAGGAAGTAATGGTCCCCATTGCGCTAAATTCCTCCCTGAGATGAGGAAGCTTTTGCTGATCTGGGTCTCTAGTGAGTTGTTCTACAATCTCTGATGTGTCTAGAAATGGTGGGAAGCATGGTCGACGACGGTCCACATTGAACACTTGGTGCAAGCCAAGGAATGGAGGAATGTTGTGCTTCAAAGCATTGTTTCCCGTAGCCTTGGTACTAGTGTAAGGGCCATGTCGAAGTCGCCTGAGTTTCTAATGGGTTCTGGTAAGGCATTCTCTTTGTAGATGTAACCAAACTTTGTCACCCACCTGAAACTTGTGTGGTACCCCTGTGGGTGAGGAGAAGTTGTTCTTGTGTCTTGTCATGACCGTATCCCTTTGTTGTTGTTGCTGCATGGAGGAACCCTTTGCGGGGGTCATGGATGTGGTGACAATCTTCCCCTTACTTTGGGAGTGAACCAGATAGATGAATTTCCCGGTCTGTGATATGAGCTTGTTGCCTTTCTTAGCAGTGATCAAAGATGTGGCAGTAGGTGGGGCTACCTCCGGTATCCTGTATAATGAATTATTCAAAGAAATAATGAAAACATGAGGCCTTGACTCATACACAGCATGTCGCCTCCACAAGTATGGTTGGCCTAATAATACATCACAAACATCCAAAGGTGTAACATCACACAATACCTCATCTGTGAAGGGCTTGATGTTGTAGGGAAGGCGGCACTGCTGGCGAACTTTGAGATCTCGTCCTTCATGAAGCCACCCAATACTGTACGACTGTGGGTGTGGTGTAGTCGATAGGCCAAACCGCTTTGCGACCTCTGCTGAAATGAGATTCTTTTGGCTGCCACTATCGACAATCAATTGCAGTAGTGAACCCTTCACCCACATCTGTGAGTGGAAAAGACGCTCCCCTTCCTCTGGATTTTCGGGCTCATTTTTCTAGATCTTAGCGGTGGCAACAGTGGCGCTGGGATCTGCATCAATAATCTGCTTCCCTTTGCCATTCCCCTTGTTAGGTTCTGGCTCAGGGTCGGAACATGCATCTGATTTAGAAGCTTTCAACTCGACCACCAGCGACTGCTTGGTCTGACACTCACTTGTGTTATGAGCGGGACTCTTGTGCAACTCACACCACTTTCTTGTGTCCTTCTTCGGCTTCGTGGTGTTGTTCTTTTCTTGTCACTTTGAGGGGTTTTCTTGGGTCACCCCGCCTTGGCTTTGTCCTTTGGGCTTTGGATTTTCAGATCCAAAGTCTCGCTTCTTCTGTTTGAACTTTTGCTCAATTTTGACAGCGTATCGGTATGTTGTGCCGAGTGAGGAGATGTTCAAGAAATCCATCTCTTCCTGGATGTATCTATGTAGGCAGTCGTGGTATTTGAGTACCAGATGAAGCTCAGAATCTTTGATACCCAAATATGTGTGAAGGGTATGAAAAATGTTTGTGAACTTTGGCACATCTTGGTCTCGTCCCTACCGCAGTGTGGTCCATTTGATGTATTTGTCCTCATAGCTTTTGATAGGGTAGTACTGCTCCTTGATGGCATCTCGAAAGTCATTCCAAGTGGGTGCGGCTGAAAATAGTGAGCCTGTACTTTCATCCTTCTAGTTGCAGCAGGTTTCCCACGAGTCCTTGACGTAGGGGGCTGCTTTGAGAAGAGAAAAAACAATCTTTTCCCGACTCGAAAATTCATGAACAGAAAAATACCCTTCTAGCAGATTTAACCATTTATCTACTGCATCCACGTCTATTTGATCCTCGAAGATGGGGATTTCAAAATTCACTTCTACATTAAATGGTGTTGTGTTTCTAGAGTAGCTACTAGAAGTCGATGCGTCGCTTCTGGCTAGTCGCTGAAGGATTTGGGCAAAGTTGTCCATCATCGTGTTCCATTGTCGCTCGAGGGCTTCTTCGAGCAAGATTTTGATAGGATCTCCTGCCCCCTCATCTTTCTTCTCATCTACCATGGGAGGCTGTCAGGATTTGCGAGGCTGGTCTTGCAAAGGTTCGACCAATTCAAGCCCTAACTCCTTATATCCTGACCTTGTTGGGGACATGCAAAGAAAAACAGAGAAAAAGCAGACCGCTCTAATAACACTGATCCGGATTTAAATAGAACACAACAAAATACAGATATAACCATATACACAAAGATGCGGCGGAAATAAGGCTTCATTTCATTAATGGAAAATACTGAAATATGCTTACAACCAGAAATGGAAATAAACCAGCTAGGGCGATGGTGGCATATCTCTGAGAAGAGATGTGGTGGCTACATGCCTCTGAACTATGTTACAATGAGGCTTGAAGGCCTATTTATTGTTGAGAAACAATGGAAAACCCTTAACATTCCAAAACCTAACCCTAGAAGATGAAACGCCAAATTGTGGGCCCCGTTTGGGTAAATTGGTACATCAACTTCCCGGGGTCGTAACTTTGGCATACGATCTCCGTTGGACGCGTACAATAGCTCGTTAGAAAGATCTATTCGATAAATACCACTCTGGGAAGGAAAACATCGGTCCATGGACCCATGTTTCCCCCAGATTTCCCAAAAAACATCGTTTAGGGCCTCAAAACAAATCCGAAAGTTCAGGACCCAAAAAACTGCTAAAATAGTAAATTGTGCTGCAATTTAGGAAACTGAAAAAGCTGAAAGAGACAGTTGTGGGGGTCCAAATGGTATAGGTGGGTGGCCACCAACATACACCTGGATCAAGCAATGACTTTGGATGGTTTCAGACCCATAGCTTTATGTAATGTGGTGTATAAAATTGTTTCCAAAGTTATCGCCAACAGACTCAAACCCGTTCTTCCAGTTCACATCTCAGAGGAGAAAACAGGCTATGTGGAAGGAAGATAGATTCTCAATAACATTATCCAAGCTTGTGAGGTGGTACAGTCTCTCAAAAGCAATAAACAAGTTGGTATGGTCATTCAGCTGGACCTAGCGAACGCTTATGATAAGCTAAGTTGGTCTTATATAAGGGTAGTTCTAAGAGCTTATGGCTTCGACCACAACTGGATAAGATGGGTTTTGGCACTAGTATCCACAGCTAGTTTTTCCATCTTGCTTAATGGCGCTCCTTCAATAACCTTCATGCCTTCTAGAGGTCTCAGACAAGGGGATCCACTCTCTCCCTTCCTCTTTGTTCTTATGATGGAAGGGCTAGGCAGAGCGATCAAAACAGCAAATGCTGAAGGAAGAATCCAGGGTCTCAAACTTACACTGGATGGAGCAGAAAATACTCACCAACAATTTCTGGATGATACGATGCTACAGGGTATACCCACAATCAAGGAAGCCAGAGCGATCAAACAAATCCTAAATGACTTTACAATGGTGACTGGCACAAAGGTAAGCCTCAACAAATCAAAAGGTTTCTTCTTCAACACTGACATTTCTATTCAAAGAAACATCACAAGAATTCTAGAGTTTCAAAGGGACCAGTTACCCTCCAAGTACTTGGGAATGCCTCTTACAGACAAACCTCTAAGCAAGGGAGTGTGGGAGCCAATAATGAATAAGCTTTGGGACAAGATCAATAAATGGAAATGTAGGGCTTTAAATCTGGTGGGATTCCTTGTACTCACACAAGTTGTCTTGCAGGCTATTCCCTTTTCCATGTTCTCAGCTCTTCTGGCTCCCAAAATAGTCCTGCAATAGAACAGAAGCATCCAAAGGGATTTTATATGGGGTAGAGGGGGAGAGAAAAAGAAGTTGGCTCTAGTAGCTTGGGACAAGATCTATAAACCCAAGTCCCATGGTGGTTTGGGGCTTCATGACCCTGAAACCCTCAGCAGAGTTTCAAAAGCGAAACTTTGGTGGAGGTGGTTCAAAGAATTAGAAACCCCATGGGCCAAGCTCTGGAAACAAAAATATGCAAAACATTGGCAGGAAAGGGATCACATCAAAATGTCATGGTACATTAAGGGCTCCCACATCTGTAATCTACCTTGGGAGAATAGAGGTATTTTCCAACAGCATAGCTTTTGGGAGATCCGAGCTGGAAATCTGACATGATTTTGGGACGATAACTGGAAACAGGAACCCAATTTGTTCAAAGGCGAATTAGTCACTCTCAATAATGATACTAACAACAAAGGTTTACTTATGGTAAGTGACTTATGGGATCAAGCAAGAAACAATGGTAAAAGGAGAATTTAGAAGGATTTAGGCCACAATGAAGATAGTTCTTTGAAGGCCTAGGTAGATTCTCTTGCTAGGGATTTGGAGCAAAGGAATATTTTGGTGTCCTCCTTGTCTGATCAACTAAGATGGGTAAGGAACACCGAAGGAAACTTTAACCTCAAAGAAGAAAAAATAATAGTCACGGGGTTTAACGACCAAAACCCTGATCATGTATGGAAGAACCTCTAGCAGAACCCTCACTAAATGAAAATAAAGTTGTTCATTTGGCTTGTTCAACAAAAGAAAATACTAACTTAGGAGAATCTGTTGAAAAGGGGTTTTGTCGGCCCATCCAAATGCCCTCTATGTGGCTTACAAGAAGAGACAATGAATCACCTACTCAACCTCTTCCCTTTCACCTCCACCGTGTGGGATTGGGTGGCCTCAATCTTCAAGCATATTGATCGGGACAGACTTAGCATCACCAACACTCTGAAAAATTGGAGGAAAAACTTCTCAGGCAATGACATCATCAATAAAGCTTAGACTCTAGTTTCAGGCTTTGTCATTTGGGATGTTTGGACAGAATGCAATGGCAAGATTTTCAAGAGCAAGACAAGCTCACCCCAGCACATAATTGATCAAATTATACGATAGCTCAAAGACACAATCAGAGGTTTATTGTGGAAATTTCCGAAGAATCCTCCTCTCCCCCAGGAAGCGTGTATACTACTACAGGTGGGTCTCTAGTCAATAGTCCCACAGGGCATAAACAAAAGGGTGTGAACCAAACAAATGCTAGTATGGATATTTGGAAGCCTCCTCCACATGGCTTCTTAAAAGTCAATATAGATAGAGAGTCCAAGGGCAACCCAGGGTTAGCTGGTTTTTGGGGTGTTACAAGAGATGAGCAAGGACGCATAAAGGAGATCTTTTATAGTGATTTGGGGAAAGAAACTAATAACATGGTGGAACTCATGGCATTAGATAAATTCCTGGAAATCCTGGTGGATTCAAATTCACACAATGTCATCATTAAAGAATATTTGGAATTGATCATTAAAGCAGCCAAGAAAATGTGCAATGGAACGGCACCGGAAAAAGTGTCGAAAATTTGGAGCCTATTGCAGGTCTTTCATCGCATTCACAACCCCCTGCAGACCTTAAGAACAGTCAACTTTGTCCATGTGAAAAGAAAAGCAAACATGTTGGTTGATCAGCTAGTGAATGAAGGAGTGATTAGAAAGGGAAGCGGTATTCGGCGCATTTGGGAGTTGATACCCCCATGCGAACTGTGTGATGATTGTCTCTGTCAGGCTACCAAAGATATGGAATACTTCCAGACCTTTAGCAGAAAGAAGTAGGAAGATTAGAAAATGGAAAGAAGAGAGGAAATCCTTGGGCTACGGTCTATCCAAATCATCAAAACTCAAGGAAGAGAAGATCAAAGAAGAAAAGTGGTTATACATTTCCTGGTGGAAAAGAGGTTGTGGGTTGTGATGAACCCCAGAAATGGGTAACTTTATGGGCTCATTTTTCCTATTATTCTCGTTTAATCCACCATTCTTCATAGTTTTATGCATGCTTTTGAATATATTTATGTTAATTGAATGAATGGGAATAGTCACTTGACCACAAAGTCTAATATGTGCTTATTGCAGATTTTTGGACATTTTTTGGACCAAGGTCGGGAATTTATGAGCAAATTGGCAGCCAAATACAAAGGAACAAGGCTGAGGATTTATAGGAGGGGTGTCTCCTACACTAAATGATCCCTTCCTTGAGTTCTCCACCATCAGCTCAGAGTTCAACAACCCACCAAAGACGATTTCAAGGGGCAGCCGAGCAGGTCTAGTGAAGTGGCTGATTAACTGCAGTTTTGGGCAGCCAAGCTCCTAAAGTTAAGGAGGACTATTGGGAGTCCTCATTTTCATAAATAGGAAGGCTTCAAGCCTTAGTAGTTTAGCCAATGAACAGTTTATTTTTTCACTTTAGTGAAGCCCTATATCAGTACATTTTCGAGTTCTTCTTGCAGACAATTTTTGTGATGTAATGGTTATTCTTTGATTAATGAAGATGAATCTCGCTTTGCACCAGCTTTGAGCTTTCTTAGGAGGATGTAGCTCTTGGGGTTGGGCCCAACCCAAGTGCCAGTACCTCCTTTGTGTATTTTTATGTGTTTTTCTTGCATTCATAGAATAATTTCTATTATTTAGGTTAAAATCTTGCTTTGTTACTTAGGTTGTGTTTTATGATTAAGATAGTTTGTCATGCTTCAGGTTGTTTTGATAGTTTGGTAACATAAAAGACCCACAAAAAGGCTATCAAGCAGTCCTTGATCTCATTCCTCCATCCTTGGGACCATGAACTGAGACCAAGGCACACTTGCTGCCACAAAAACATTGTTTTTGCCTTCCAATGCAATTCCTAGTGTTAGATTTTAAGTTGGAAAAGTTGATATCAGTTGTGTTTTCATGTTTATATCTATTCTTTCTCAGTTTCCATATCTTTCTTACTTGATTTCTTATCTATAAATTTCTATTCATCATGTTTCTAGTTTTTAGGTCAAATTAGGTCACAATAGATAAATCTCTATTTTTTAGTCTTTGCTTGGATCAGTTTTGAATAGAAGTGTGCAGAGCACCTATAAGACACTCCAGCCTATCCTTCCTTCACCATGCAACCTGTTCCAGCCTCTTTCCCAAGGTTTTCCTCACTCGTTTGCCACACTTTCCCAAACAACCCTAATTTCTACGTTTTTGTGAAAAATCGCTTCCTTCACCTTTGAGCAACTTCAACCATCTTCTTCACTCCTCAGCTTGATCTACCAGTCACTAGACCCCTTAATATTCTTATCCATCCTTTGTTTCCACTTTCCCACCATTGTTCCACCATCAACTCTCTAAAAACCACTTTTAGCCCATGCCTATAGAACTTCCTGTAGAACCCCTACAGACTTCCTGTAGAATTTCACGCGAACAGTTTTTCGAGATCTGATCACTGTGGAATTCTCTAGAAGGATTCTAGGGACCCCTTAGGTCCTCTTCTCACCTTCCCAACCTCCTGCAAGCGCCCACTCCATTTCCTTTCGCAAATAAACCTTTGCACAGTAAAAAAATAGTTAAAACACATGCATAATAATTCTGCAAAATTACTCAAAAATACAAAAAGATGATTTTTCCATATTTTCCTTCAGAAGTAGCTTAACCAAATGAAACTTACCTTTTCAAGAGTCAATGGCATCCATTTCAATAGCTTTCATCTCTTTTCTTGCACAAGTAGGGTTAGTCAGTAAAACTAGGGTTTGCTAGGGTTTGCATTTCCTTTTAGCTTTCATCTTCTTTCTGCAAGTAGACTAGCCTCTTTTGAGTTAGCTTTCATCCATCACAGTTAAAAGCTTCTTCTAAGAACTCATAAAAGTTGGCTTAAGCTCCTAGCGAATTTGTGTCAGCTGATCAAGTGACAGCCTGTAGTAAGAGCTAGTACTTGTGCATATAGCATCATCGCTTCCAAGTTTATTACGAACTACCAGGTTGATAAAAGTAAAGTAGGGAGTCCCAGGATTTGCAGCACCATTGCTGCAATACTGGAGCTCACCATCATTTTGGCACCGTTGCCGGGGGAGCATCAGAGTATTTGTGATTACTGCTTTTCTTCTATTTTCTACTGCAACATTCTGCTAAATAGTTTATTTCAGCAAGAGTAGAGTAGTTGTTTCATTTCCATTCTGCAATTTCATTTCCGCAAAAGTAGATTAGACATTTTCTCCTTTCATTTCACTTCAGCAAGCGTAGACTAGAAATTTCCTACTTTCATTTCAATTTTGCAATTTCAATTCTGCAAGCGTAGATTAGCATTTCAATTCCGCAATTTCAATTCTGCAAGCGTAGATTAGCATTTCAATTCTACAATTTCATTTCAGCAACATAGACTAGTCATTTCCTGCTTTCATTACAATTCCGTAATTTTCATTTTAGCTAGGTTCAATTTAGTTAGTTGCGATTTGTTGTTCAATCAATTTTAGTTTTTGTAGGTACAAGCAGTGAAAAACACAAAAACAAACAAAAATATTTCCTTTCATGCCTCATAGGAACAGAGACAGTTCAGGAAAATTCCTACCCAAAACCCCCACCACATCACTGAGTCACCCTTTTCTCTTCTTTGGTGGCAGTGATCCAGAAGAAGCTATAGGTGAACCTCTAGAGATATACAAAGATCCTATAACAGAAGAAGAGCAAGAAAACATTCCTCCTAAGATCAACGCCAAACACAGAAATGGTATAGGAAATGAGAAAATAATAGAAGGCACCTTTCCCATCCGAGAGACCAATGGGAACACAAAAATGAAAAACGTAAGTCCCTCAGCCTTACCTCACTTCCATGGATTGACCACTGAAGACCCTGATACCTTCTTATTTGAGTTTGTTGTCCTTTGTCGAAGCTATGACTATGCAAAATACGAGCAAAAGTTGAAACTCTTTCCCTCTACCCTCAAGGATGCAGCACTCCGCTAGTTCATGGGGTTACCTAGGAATAGTATCACAACTTGGGCTCAGATGCAACAAGCCTTTAACAACAAATACTGGGATCACTGCAGGTCAAAGGAAACAAAGGGAGAAATCTTTCGGATGACCATGGGAAGTGATGAATCTTTAGAAAACTATGAAAAAAGGTTCCAAATCAGTCATAAAAGGGCCAAGTGCACACTTGACCCTGAATCTCTAAAGCTGGTTCCGCTCCAAGGAGTCCTTGAAGACCTTCTAGATGCCCTCCATTTGTTGGTTGGGGGAGACATCTACCAGCTACCTTATGATGACATAAAGACTGTGTTTAGAAACCATTCTAGGGCAGCCCGGAAAAGAGGTAGGGGGAGTCAACTTTCAGCCAGTGCTGCCTTATCCAAACATGAGTTTGCAAATCAGATGGAAGACCTCAAAAGTGAGGTGAGGCAGACCATTTCCATGCAAATGGATACCTTTTGAATCCAATAGAAGCAAGAGGAAGCTGAGAGGGCTTTGGCCATATTTTGTCCCAGATGCACAAGGAAGCATCCTCGGAACGAGTGCCCATTGCACTCTGTAGAGGTATGTTTCGTTTTTGAGGCAGACCACCCTACAAACCAATGCCCAACCTTACCTGGATTTAAAGCTATGTACCAAGGGGATGAAGGAGCCACTGAACCACTCTACTTCATGAACCAAAGGAGGCCACATGGACCTAGACCTTACTAGTAGGGGATGCAAGGGACATCCCAGACTTATTACAACCCCAACCAATCCACTCACATACCTTCTTGGGGTCCCCCTGCTCATCCTTCCTATTCTGCACCCCCTCCTTGGTCATATCCATCTCAATACCATACTCAACCTGCTGCTCATTCGTTTCATTCTCATGTTCAACCACAAACTCAGTGGAATGCACCTCATTAGGGGTGGAGGCCCCAATACAACTCTCCTCCCACTATTTTTCCTCCACCACCTGCTCAACCACAACCATTACCTCCTGCGCCTCCAAGACAACCCCAGATACCTGCTCAACCAAACCCGAACCCCAATAATAGACAGGCCAGCAAGTATATACTGGAGAGACAACATGCCCTACCTATGTTGTGGAGATTCAGGAGATTAACCTATTATCTGGGAACATCCTCCTAGATAGCCAACCTCCTCCTAAGGAGGATGAGGAAGAAAAATAGGAAAGTGAACCCAAAGCCATTCCACCCTTTCCTAAGAGACTAACTGGAGCCACGCAACCAAACCTAGAAGAAACTGAACTTCTGGGAGAGCTTAAACAGTTATGTGTGAAAATACCACTTCTCTAGGCCATAAAAGATGTACCAATCTACAACAAATTGATCAAAGAGAAGTGTTTCAGGCACCCAAGAAGGCACAAGGGAGATGCCCCAACTATCAATGTCATAGGACAACTGTCTGACAAGTAATCTGTCCTAAATATCTAGACCTTGGGAGTCTTGTAGTTGATGTCCACATCAATGGCACCATAATCACCCACACATTGATTGATCTAGGGGCTACCGTTAACATAATGACCAAGGACACTATGCTCAAACTCAACCTTCATAGTTCCCTAAGAAAGACCTCAACAGTATTACAGTTGGCAGACCGCTCCACAGTGACTCCCGAGGGGATTGTGGATGATTTCATGGTCTCCATTGATTCTTGGGAGTACCCTGCTGACTTCTTGGTCCTTCAGCCAAAGGAAAAACTCACTGGGTACCCCCTCATCTTGGGAAGGCCTTGGTTAGACACTATAGATGCTTACATCAGTTGTCAAGCTAGGAGCATGACCATTAAGAATGGGCATATGTCCAAACAGCTAGTCCTATACCCTCCTGCCCAACCTCTGCTCGAACATGACTTACCTCTCTGGTTGGAGGAGGGAGATGAGGATGAAGTCTACTCTACACCACTGTGCACAGTGGAAGCCACCAGGGGAGGCCATCAAACCGAGGATGATCTTATTGAGAATTTAATTCAAAATTGATCCGGATTTAAACAGGAACGCAATAAAATACAGAGATAACCATATACACAAAGATGCAGCGGAAATAATGCTTCATTTCATTAATGGAAAATACTGAAATATGCTTACAACCAGAATTGGAAATAAACCAGCTAGGGCGATGATTGCTTATCTCTGAGAAGAGATGTGCGGCTACATGCCTCTGAACTGTGGCGAAAATTGTGTTACAATGAGGCTCGAAGGCCTATTTATTGTTTAGAAACAATGGAAAACCCTTCACATTCCAAAACCTAACCCGAGAAGATGAAACGCCAAATTGTGGGCCCCGTTTGGGTAAATTGGTACATCAATTTCCCGGGGTCGTAACTTTGGCATACAATCTCCGTTTGACGCGTACGATAGCTCGTTAGAAAGATATATCCGAGAACTACCACTTTGGGAAGGGAAACATTGGTCCACGGGCCCATGTTGCCCCCAGATTTCCCAAAAAACGTCGTTTAGGGCCTCAAAACGGCTCCGGAAGTTCAGGACCCGAAAAAACTGCTAAAAATAGTAAATTGTGCTACAATTACGAAAACTGAAAAAGCTGAAAGAGACAATTGTGGGGGTCCAAATGGGATAGGTGGGTGGCCACCAACATCCACCTGGATCATTCCTCCCCCCTTAGGAAGCAATGGTCCCCATTGCGTTGAGTTCCTCCCTGAGATGAGGAAGCTTTTGCTGAGTTGGGTCGTTGGTGAGCTGTTCTGCAATCTCTGATGTGTCCAGCAATGGTGGGAAGCATGGTCGACGATGGTCCACATTGAACACTCGGTGCAAGCGAAGGAATGGAGGAATATTGTGCTTCAAAGCATTGTTTCCCGTAGCCTTGGTACTGGTGTAAGGACCATGTCGGAGTGGTCGGAGTTTCTGATGGGTTCTGGTAAGGCATTATTTCTGTTGATGCAACCAGACTTTGTTGCCCACCTGAAGCTTATGTGGTACCCCTGTGGGTGAGGAGAAGTTGTTCCTGTGTTTTTTCATGCCCGTATTCCTTTGTTGCTGCTGCAGTGTGGAGGAAACCTTTGCGGGGGTCATGGATGTAGCAACGATCTTCCCCTTACTTTGGGAGCGCACCATACAAATGAATTTCCTGGTCTGGGAGATGAGCTTGTTGCCTTTCTTAGCAGTGATCAAAGATGTGGCAGTAGGTGGGGCTATCTCTGATATCCTGTATAATGAATTATTCAAAGAAATAATGATAGCACGAGGCCTTGACTAATACACAGCATGTCACCTCCACAAGTACGGCTGGCCTAATAATACATCAGAAACATCCAGAGGGGTAACATCACACAATACCTCATTTGTGAATGGTTTGATGCTGTAGGGAAGGCGGCATTGCTGGCGAACTTTGAGATCTCATCCTTCATGAAGCCACTCGATACTGTACGGCTGTGGGTATGGTGTAGTCGGTAAGCCCAACTGCTTCACGACCTCTGCTAAAATAAGGTTCTTTTGGCTGCCACTGTCAACAATGAATTGCAACGGCAAACCCTTCACCCACATCTGTGAGTGGAAAAGACGTTCCCCCTCCTCTGGCTCTTCGGGCTCATTCTTTTGGATCTTGGCAGTGGCAACAATGGCGCTGGGATCCGCATCAATGATCTGTTTCCCTTTGCCATTCCCCTTGTCGGGTTCTGGCTCAGGGTCAGAACATGATCTGATTCGGAAGCCTTCAAATTGGCCACCAATGACTGCTTGGTCCGACACTCACTTTTCTTATGAGTGGGACTCTTGTGGAACTCACACCACTTTCCTATGTCCTTCTTCGGTTTCGTGGTGTTGTTCTTTTCTTGTGGCTTCGACGGGTTATCTTGGGTCACCCCACCTTGGCTCTGTCCTTTGGGCTTCATATTTGCAGATCCAAAGTCTCACTTCTTCTGTTTGAACTTTTGCTCGATTTTGACAGTGTATCGGTATGTTGTGCCGAGTGAGGAGATGTTCAAGAACTCCATCTCTTCCTGGATGTATCTGTGCAGGCAGTCGCGGTATTTGAGTACTAGATGCAGCTCAGAATCTTTGATACCCAACTGTGTGCGAAGGGTATGAAAAATGTTTGTGAACTTAGGCACATCTTGGTCCCGTCCCTGCCGCAGTGTGGTCCATTTGATGTATTTGTCCTCGTAGCTTTTGAAAGGGTAGTACTGCTCCTTGATAGCTTCCCGAAATGAATCCCAAGTGGGTGCAGCTGAAAATAGTGAGCCTGTGCTTTCATCCTTTTGCTTGCAGTAGGTTTCCCACCAGTCCTTGACGTGGGGGGCTGCTTTGAGAAGAGCGAAAACAATCTTTTCCAGACTTGAAACATGAACAGAGAAATACCCATCTAGCAGATTTAACCATTTATCTACGGCATCTGCGTCTATTTTTCCCTCGAAGATGGGGATTTCAAAATTAACTTGTACCTTAAAGGGCGTGGCGTTTCCAGAGTCGCTGCTGGAAGCCGATGCGTCACCTCTAGGTAGCCGCTGAAGGATCTGCGCAAAGCTATCCATCATCGCGTTCCCTTGCCGCTCGAGTGCTTCTTCAAGCAAGATTTTGATAGGATCTCCTGCCCCCTCGTCTTTCTTCTCATCCGCCATGGGAGGCCGTCAGGATTTGCGAGGTTGGTCTTGCAAAGGTTTGACCAGTTCAAGCCCTAATTCCTTATATCCTGACCTCGTCGGGGACATGCAAAGAAAAACCGAGAAAAAGCAGACCGCTCTGATACCACTGATCCGGATTTAAACAGGAACGCAATAGATTACAGAGATAACCATGAATACAGAGATGTGATAACCCTAAATAAAGAGATGCAGTGGAAATAACACTTCATTTCATTAACGGAAAATACCGAAATATGCTTACAACCAGAATTGGAAATAAACCAGCTAGGACGATGGTAGCTTATCTCTGAGAAGAGATGTGCGGCTACATGTCTCTGAATTGTTCC
>APFE031314288.1:16565-42398 GCA_000404065.3 Pinus taeda
CTGCTGGAATTAGGACTTCCATTGTTGACTTGTGAGGAGAGATTACCATCCTTTCTTGTTGCCATATTGGAAGTGGGTGAGTTTGTCAAAGTAGAGGAAATCTCTTGTTGGACCCTGGAAGGAGCTTGCACAACACAAAGGCTCAGGTTGTAATGGTTCCTTTTTTGTTTCCTTAATACAAATAAGTCCATTCTTCTCAATGATTTGTAGTTAATGAATTATTTCATGTACTCCTTGGTCTATATGATGAATATGCTTTGTTTTATGAAATATTCAGGTGTTATGTAATCATTTGACTGTTAGTGTATGCAGGTCTTAAAGTGAAGGAGGAGCTCATCTGGATTAGCAAGGCTGGACTGCTACAACAAGCGTTGGATTTGAGGTAGGATCGAACAACACTTGGTTTCTCGTAGAATAATGTATATTTAGAGAAGGATTTCTCTTGTTTGTCTTGTTTGTCACTAGAGAGTCTTAGGATCCTAGGGAGGTTAGGTTTGTCCGCAAAAATAACTCTTTCCGCATGACAATAACAAACAACAATCAAACAACCAAGCAAATAAATCTCAACCTAAACTTGACCACTAGAAAATACAAGGGCCGTGATGAGACCAGTGTCTGGAGCACGTTACTAAAAGGTAAACAACCCCCCAACCCAGCACAAGGCTTCAAATGACAAATAGACTACTAAGAACAAACCCACCCCGCTGTTGCACCCCTCCGTGTACAAAATACCCAACAACCTTTCCAGCGTGAAACTCAACAAGGGTCAATAATCAAACTCGAAAGAGGAGTTGTTGCGGGCAGACACTCAACACCGAAGAAAGTCGCGGGCCACAAATACATCGATGGGGTAAGGCCACTAAAGGGAGGGATGCTTGCAAAGTGCACACCACGAAAAAAAGAAATGACCAAGTCCCACAAAAAGCCCACAATCCAAAGGGAGGAACAAATACACAACCCGCTACTTCTTTTTCCCTTAGAAGGGGAGTGGCTCATGCGAGGACGAGGAATTCCATTGAGAATAAAGGCATGAGATAAGATTGCCACCCTCTTGCCCACTAGCTGGGAAAATTGTGATCTTGATGGAGCTCAGACCAAGGGAGGGGTGTTTCATTACCTGGACACCCAACCCTTCCGTGAGGGCATGTCGAGGCACTGTCAAGAGGGATTAGGGTGGCCAGCCCAATGGGTTGAACTGCTCTTCATCCATCCCGCACTGACCCCACCCTAACAATTTCCACTCATGGAAGGTTTGAGCTACTAGACACGCACACAACCACTCCCTCGACCCAACCACCAGCAAAAAAGCTCACCCAAGCAAACACATCAACCACCGCCGCCTTTTCAAGAGAACCAACTATGGAAGCCCGAACCCTTGGTCCATTCCTTCCAATGAACAAAAGACCGAGCACCGTCACTATGAATGAGTCTAAATTTATCCATAGTATTTCCCTAGCACCTCAACCATAGCAACAATGCCGTACCAAACAGATCATCGCAAGGTCTCCCAAGAAACAAGCTTCTGAAGCCCCCGCAGAAACACATTGGGGGAAATAAAAACAAAGGATGGGTGGGACAAGCACAAGCATGGCTTGCAAGCACACACAAAAAAATAAGCGTTACCTCAAGACAAGCAACCAACAATGTTCCCGCCAAACACCAAACCTGCTCCCCTAGAGACACAACACACAGTCCCACATTGCAATCGAAACCCAACCAACCCGAACCAAAAAAGAAAACCCCTACTATCAATGATCCTACTGCAAGTTCACCTACAGTAACCTTGTTATGACTTCTTCTTCCTCTAAATGATAAGGTTCAATGAACTTTTCACGACGTCGATGGTGGCAGACCACCATCATTGATGCAATCCGAACACTTCACCGGATCCTTGAATCGGTAGGAGCGACGAGTAGTGTGTACAAAGGGCAGGGACGTAGTCAACATGATTTGATGACACACGCTTACTAGGAATTCCTCGTTGAAGACCAATAATTGCAATGGTCTATGCCCATCACGATGAAATTTGAGAAGATTTCCCGATCCTCTCAAACCAGGAAGAAAAACTCGTTGGCTACATTAGTGTAGCATGTGTGCGGCCCAAAACATCTAAGGGCATCATAGACCTATTATTGCCTCAAACTTCCATGGCCTAAATGACCATAGTCCCTCTAAGAAGCTGGTCGTGAAGGGGAACCTCCGCGTAGCTAGTTAGCAGGCTGAGGTCTCGTTCGTTATTGAAATTAACTAGACAAATTGCTCCACCAACTAAGAATGGCCATGCACCACCACCCATAGAATCAAGAAAGAGCTCTCAATATGTTAATCCTTACTATGTCTGGACCTGGTAAGTTTCCTCGTTTTGAGTCAAATTAAGTTGCAGGCTCCACTCCTGGTGGTGCCCTTCCATCAATTCCTTTAAGTTTCAACCTTGCAACCATACTCCCCCTGGAACCTAAACACTCTGATTTCTTAGAAGGTGCTGGCAGAGTCCTTAGAGCAACATCCGCCAATCCCTGGTCGGCATCATTTATGGTTAAGACTAGGATGGTATCTGATCGTCTTCGAGCCCCCAACTTTCATTCTTGATTAATGAAAACATCCTTGGCAAATGCTTTTGTAGTGGTCCATCTTTCATAAATGCAAGAATTTCACCTCTAACAATGAAATACGAATGCCCCGACAGTCCCTATTAATCATTACTTCGGTCTCGAAGGCCAACACAATAGGACCATACTCCTATCACGTTATTCCATGCTAATGTATTCAGAGCATAAGCTTGCTTTGAGCACTCTAATTTTTTCAAAGTAGCAATGCTAATGCCATGACCCAGCCAATTAAGGCCAGAAGCACACCGTCGACGAAAGGGATGGAAGGGCAGGTGCACACCGAGTAGGCAGACCGACCTTTACAACCCAAGATCCAACTATGAGCTTTTTAACTGCAACAACTTAAATATACACTATTGGAGCTGGAATTACCGTGGCTGCTGGCACTAGACTTGCCCTCCAATGGATCCTCGTTAAGGGATTTAGATTGTACTCATTCCAATTACCAGACGCGATGAGCCTAGTATTATTATTTATTGTCACTATCTCCCCATGTTAGGATTGGGTAATTTGCGCGCCTACTACCTTCCTTGGATGTGGCAGTCGTTTCTCAGGCTCCCTCTCCGGAATAGAACCCTAATTCTCTGTCACCCATCACCACCATGGTAGGCCTCTATCCTACCATTGAAAGTTGATAGGGCAGAAATTTGAATGAAGCATCGCTAGCACAAGGGCTGTGCAATCCGTCGAGTTATCATGATTCACCGTAGAAGCAGGCAAGCCCGCGCCAACCTTTTACCTAAAAAAGGCATCACTTCCAAAGAGTCGGGACTTGGTGCATGTATTAGCTCTAGAATTACTACAGTTATCCAAGTAGTATGGTACCATCAAAAAAACTATAATTGATTTAATGAGCCATCTGCAGTTTCACAGTCTGAATTAGTTCATACTTATACATGCATGGCTTAATCTTTGAGGCAAGCATATGAATACAGGTAGGATCAACCAAGTAGCACCCTCCCACTTCAAAGGGAATTCCAGGCGCTCCCTTACCAAGAGCCAACCTGAACACCCATCGAGTCAAAGAGATGTCAAAATATCATGTAAAACTTTTATGCCTTGCACCTCTTGCATCCCAAGAAGGAAGCACATGCAACATGCCAAGGACATGGCGAAAAAATGGGTAGACCTACCGAGCCACAGCACACCAAGGCCACTTCGAAGTTTTCAACCATGCCCCAACCAACAAGAAAACGAGCAATCACTCACCCACTCCCCTTGAAATGCCTCCAAAATCCTCCACATCATGCAGTGAGGCCACCAAGAACTCCACCCGGACAACAGCAATGGTGGACCTCGATCCTACCAATCGCCTGCGGCAGCCTTGATGCAAAAGGAAACAAATGGAGAACTACTAACCATGCAACCTCTATATTATAAACAAGCCCCAACCCTCCCCACTCCGCACCGAGGCCACCTAGTAATCCACCCGGACAATAGCAATGATGGACCTTGATCTCCCGATCGCTTGCAGCAGCCTCGATGCGAAGGAAAAGGAAGGAAATAAAAAGAGGATGACCGACCACAAATCCCATCACAGAGAGGCCATACAAACCTCCCCACCACGCACCGATGCCACCTAGGAGTCAACCTAGACAACAACAACAGTGGACCTCGATCGAATGATTGCCTGTGGCAGCCTCGACACAAAGGCAAGGGAAGGAAATAATACAAGACAAACCGAGCCTGCAACACACCTTAGAAATTCCCCTGCAACCCTCCCCTCCTTCCACAAAGGCCACCTAGGAGTCCGCCCAGTCAGCAACAACTATGAACCTAGATCGCATGATCACCTGCGGCTACCTCAATGCAAAGGAAACGGAAGGAAATAAAACAAAAAGACCAAACTAGGCCACAACCTCTCTCAGAAATGCCCCCCGACCCTCCTTGGATGAAGGCCACCTAGGAGTCCACTCGGACAACAGCAATGGTAGACCTTGATCAATCGATCGCCTGTAGTAACCACGATGTGAAGGAAAACGAACGAAATAAATGCAAATCAAGAGGCTCACTACACAATACAAGAACATATCCAAACAGAGGAGGGATCAGGCAGCTCCACACCCTACGCGCCCTACGTACAGGTAACCTACGAGATTTCCAACAGCTTTACCTACTAGACGATGAATAATTTTCCCCTACGGCCACCTCCACACAGAGGAGGGAGGTCAAAGCATTCCACCTCAAAATCCTTCTTCCAAATAGCTCCCACCATCGATTTAGCAAGCCTCCTCCCCATTGGACCATGAGCGCATACACAATTGAAACAACAAATGGCCCCCAACCCTCCCCTCCCCGCACGGAGGCCACCTAGGAGTCCACTCCGACAATAGAAACGATGGACCTCGATCGCATGATCGCCTACGGTAGCTCAATGGAAAGGAAATGGAAGGAATTAAAACAAGGCCAACCGAGCCCATAACCCCTCTTAGAAATGCCCCCCGACCCTCCATGTCGTGCACCGAGGCCACCTAGGAGTCCACCCGGACAGCAGCAATGGTGGACCTCGATCACTTGACCGCCTACGGAAACCATGATGCGAAGGCAAAGGAAGGAAATAAATGCAAATAAAAAGGCTCGCTACACAATACAAGAAAATATCCAAACAAAAGGAGGGATTGGGCAGCTTCGCACCCCATGCACCCTACATAAGGAAACCTAGGAGATTTCTCACAGCTTTACCGACTAGACGATGAATAATTTTCCCCTACGACCACCTCCACGCAAAGGAGGGAGGTCAAAGCGTTCCACCTTGAAATCCTTCTTCCAGATAGCCCCTACCATCGACGTAGCAAGCCTCCTCCCCATTGGACCACGAGTGCATACAAAATTGAAACAACACATGCCCCCCAACCCTCCCCTCCCTGCACAGAGTCCACCTAGGAATCCACCCAGACAGCAGCAACGATGGACCTCAATTACATGATTTCCTATGGTAGCCTCAATGCAAAGGAAATGGAAGGAAATCAAGCAAGACCAACCGATCCCACAACCTCTCTTATAAATGCCCCCCGACCCTCCACGCTACGTACCGAGGCCACCTAGGAGTCCACCCGGACAGAAGCAACGGTGGAACTCAATAGCTTGACAGCCTATGGCAACCATGATGTGAAGGCAAAGGAAGGAAATAAATTCAAATCAAGAGGCTCGCTACACAATACAAGAACATATCCAAACAGGAGGAGGGATTGGGCAGCTCCGCACCCCACGCACCCTATGTACATGCAACCTAGGAGATTTCCCACAGCTTTACTAATTGGACGATGAATAATTTTCCCCTACGGCCACCTCCACGCAAAGGAGGGAGGTTGAAGCATTTCACCTCGAAATCCTTCTTCCAGATAGCCCCCACCATCGACGTAGCAAGCCTCCTCCCCATTGGACCACGAGCGTATACACAATTGAAACAACAAAATGCCCATAAACATTGTGACTTAACATTTCCAACTGTAAAAGCCTGCCACGCACGCAAGATGCAAGGAAAAATCCGACCCCTCGATGAAACATATGGGCCAACACATCTATCAAAACCTCAAATCCAATGCAACCACAAACGATGTGCACTTTGAAAGGAATGCCAACCCTTGACTTTAAATAAGGAGAACAATGCCTCACATCGCCCGATGGAAAAAGAAAGCAAGAGGGAGGGTAGGTCGTTTACAACCAAAACCCTTCCACATCCCTCTTAAACGTATGCATCTCAACCAATAATGCTAACACAGAAAGAGTACAAGGACAAGAAACCAGCACCATAAATAGCCAAAGAATGAAGAGGCCATCCATCACAAGGAGCCACACCACAACAACCCCTACAACTGCGAGAACTTGGAGTAGGAGGGGAATTGTTCACATATGCCTCCAGGGACAAGCATGACCAACATTACCGCTCATGTGCTACCGAGTGGGCATAGAGAGAAGATGAAAATTGACCACCCTACAAATGACCCAAGGCCATTCTTGAGGCAAACCCGAGAAACCAACTCAATTACCAACCCAACTTTCACACGAAAAGTAAAACCCTCCGCACCAAATAGGGAGGAGGCGAACAATATAACGAGGAGACAATTTCAATGGAGACACACATGGCTACCCAGCACAATCAAAATTTTATGTTCGCAGCAACCGAGGGGCATGACAGTGACATAGGCACAACAGAGTTTTGGGGGTTCCATCTGGGACCACAACAACGAAGGCTCAATAGAGCGCTGAGAAAACTTTCACCATTCTTATCATTGGGATGGGCAAGAGGGATAGGGATGAGCATGGACCACATTACCACTCATGCGCTACTGAGTGGGGATGGAGAGAAGATGAAAATCGACCACCCTATAGACGACCCAAGGCCATGCTTCAGGGAAACCTGAAAACACAACTCAATTCCAAACCCACCTTTCACACGGAAAGAAAACCTGTCGCTGGTATCATCTAGAGGGGCACGAGGGGACCAAGATGAGCCAAGTAGCCACACCACAATGACCCCAAGAACTTGGAGACTAGAAGGGGAATTGTTCACATATGCCTCCCGGGATGAGCATGGCCAACATTACCGCTCATGCGCTACTGAGTGGGGATGGAGAGAAGATGAAAATCGGCCACCCTACAAATGACCCAAGGCCATCATTTAGGAAAACCCCAAAACAGAACTCGATTGCCAACCCACCTTTCACACCGAAAGAAAACCTGTCCCTGGTATCATCTGAAGGGGAATGAGGGGACCAAGACGAGCCAAGGAGCCACACCACAACAACCCATACAACTCCAAGAACTTAGAGAGTAGAAGGGGAATTGTTCACATATACCTCTCAGGACGACCATGACCAATATTACCGCTCATGTGCTACTGAGTGGGGATGGAGAGAAGATGAAAATAGGCCCCCCTACAAATGACCCAAGGCCATTGTTCAAGAAAACCCAAAAACACAACTCGATTACCAACCCACCTTTCACACGGAAAGAAAACCTGTCACTGGTATCATCTGGAGGGGCACGAGGGGACCAAGATGAGCTAAGGAGCCACACCACAATAACCCATACATCTAAAAAAACTTAGAGAGTAGAAGGGGAATTATTCACATATGCCTCCTGGGATGACCATGGCCAACATTACCGCTCATGTGATACCTAGTGGGGATGGAGAGAAGATGAAAATCGGCCACCCTACAAACGACCCAAGGCCATTATTCAAGCAAACCCAAAAACACAACTCGATTGCCAATCCACCTTTCACACGGAAACAAAACCCGTCGCTGGTATCATCTGGAGGGGCACGAGGGGACTAGGACGAGCCAGGGAGCCACACCAAAACAACCCATACAGCTCCAAGAACTTGGAGAGAAAAAGGGGAATTGTTCACATGTGCCTCCCGAGACGAGCATGGCCAACATTACTACTCATGCGCTACTGAGTGGGGCTGGAGAGAAGATGAAAATTGGCAACCCTACAAATGACCCAAGGTAATCGTTTAGGAAAACCTGAAAACACAACTTGATTGCCAACCCACCTTTCACATGGAAAGAAAACCTAATGCTTGTATCATCTAGAGGGGCACGAGGGGACCAGGGCAAGCCAGGGAGCCACACAACAACAACCCATACAACTCCAAGAATTTGGAGATTAGAAGGGGAATTATTCACATATGCCTCAAGGGACGACCATGGCTATCATTACCACTCATTCGCTACTGAGTGGGGATGGAGAGAAGATGAAAATCGACTACTCTACAAATGACCCAATGCCATCGTTCTGCCAAACCAGAAAACACAACTCAATTGCCAACCCACCTTTCACACAGAAAGAAAACCTGTCGATGGTATCATCTGGAGGGGCACGAGTGGACCAAGACAAGCTAGGGAGCCACACCACAACAACCCAAATAGCTCAAAGTAGTTAGAGAGCAGAAGGGTAATTGTTCACATATACCTCCCAAGACGACCATGGCCAACATTACCGCTCATGCACTACTGAGTGGGGATGGAGAGAAGATGAAAATCGGCCACCCTACAAACGACCTAAGGCCATCGTTCAGGAAAAACCAAAAACACAACTTGATTGCCAACGTACCTTTCACACGAAAAGAAAAACTGCCGCTGGTATCATTTGGAGGGACACAAGGGGTCCAGGATGAGCTAGGGAACCACACCACAATAACCCATACAGCTTCAAGAACTTGGAGAGCAGAATGGGAATTGTTCACATATGCCTCCCGGTACAAGCATGGCCAACATTACCACTCATGCTATACCGAGTGGGGATGGAGAGAAGATGAAAATCAACAACCCTACAAATGACCCAAGGCCATCATTCAGGCAAACCTAAAAACACGACTTGATCGCCAACCCACCTTTCACACGGAAAGAAAAACTATCGCTGGTATCATCTGGAGGGGAACGAGGGGACCAGGACTAGCCAGGGAGCCACACCACAACAACCCATACAACTCTAAGAACTTGGAGAGCAGAAGGGGAATTATTCACATATGCCTCCCGGGATGACCATAGCCAACATTACCACTCATGCGCTACTCAGTGGGGATGGAGAGAAGATGAAAATCGGCCACCCTACAAACGATCCAAGGCCATCATTCAAGCAAACGAAAAAACACAACTCAATTGCCAACCCACCTTTCACACGGAAAGAAAACTTGTCGCTGGTATCATTTGGAGGGGTACGAGGGGACCAGGATGAGCTAGGGACCCACACCACAATAGCCCATACAGCTCCAAGAAATTAGAGAGAAGAAGGGGAATTGTTCACATATGCCTCCCGAGACAAGAATGGCCAACATTACCGCTCATGCGCTATCGAGTGGGGATGGAGAGAAGGTGAAAATCGGACACGCTACAAATGACCCAAGACCATCGTGTAGGCAAACCCGAAAAGACAACTCGATTGCCAACCCACCTTTCACACGACAATAAAATTCATCGCTCGTATCATCTGGAGGGGCACAAGGGGACCAAGACGAGCCAGGGAGCCACACCACAACAACCCATACAGCTCCAAGAACTTACAGAGCAGAAGAGGAATTATTCACATATGCCTCTCGAGATTAGCATGGCCAACATTACTGCTCATGCGCTACCAAGTGGGGATGGAGAGAAGATGAAAATCGACCACCCTATAGACGACCCAAGTCCATCCTTCAGGGAAACCTGAAAACACAACTCAATTCCCAACCCACCTTTCACACGGAAAGAAAACCTGTCGCTGGTATCATCTAGAGGGGCACGAGGGGACCAAGACGAGCCAAGGAGCCACACCACAACAGCCCGTACAACTCCAAGAACTTGGAGAGCAGAAGGGGAATTTTTCACATATTCCTCCCAAGATAGCCATGGCCAACATTACCATTCATGCGCTACCGAGTGGGGATGGAGAGAAGATGAAAACCGGCCACCCTACAAATGACCCAAGGCCATCATTCAGGCAAACCCAAAAATACAACTCAATTACCAACCCACCTTTCACACAGAAATAAAACCTGTCATTGGTATCATCTGGAGGGGCACGAGGGAACCAAGATGAGCCAGGGAGCCACACCACAACAGCCCCTACAACACCAAGAACTTGGAGAACAAAAGGGTAATTGTTCACATATGCCTCCTGGGATGACCATGGCCAACATTACCGCTCATGCGCTACCGAGTGGGGATGGAGAGAATATGAAAATCGGCCACCCTACAAATGACCCAAGGCCATTGTTCAGGAAAACTTGAAAACACAACTCAATTTCCAACCCACCTTTCAGACGGAAAGAAAACCTGTCACTGGTATCATCTAGAGGGGCACGAGGGGACCAAGACAAGGCAGGGAGCCACACCACAACAATCCATACAACGCTAAGAAATTAGAGAGAAAAAGGGGAATTGTTCACATATGCCTCCCAAGATGAGCATGGCCAACATTACCGCTCATGCGCTACCAAGGGGGAATGGAAAGAAGATGAAAATCGGCCACCCTACAAACGACCCAAGGCCATCCTTCAGGCAAACTTGAAAACACAACTCAATTACCAACCCACATTTCACAAGAAAAGGAAACTTGCCACTTGTATCATTTGGATGGGCACAAGGGGACCAAGACGAGCCAGGGAGCCACACCACAACAACCCCTATGAGTTTACATGGATTCCCTCACTCGAACGAGTTTGCAGGGATGCCCTCAAATGACCCACCTGAACGAGTTGACATGGGCACCCTCGAACGACCCGCCCATATGAGTTTACATGGGTGCGCACACAACCAAAATAAAGGGACAAGGGAGAGTCAGGAAAACGAGCTTCACGAATGTGCACAAAGCCAACCTCGGGTCACAACTTAGCATTTTTGACCTACCCGAATGACCCGCCTAAACGAATTGATGCAGACGCCCTCAAACAACCCACCCGAATGAGTTTACATGGGTGCCCACATGATCGGAATGAAGGGACAATGGAGAGTTGGGAAAACAAGCTGCATGAACTTGCACAAAGCCAACCTCGAGTCACAACTTAGCATTTTCAATATGAGCTCATTCGCCCAGGAACGAGCTCACCCGACCCGCCCAAACGAGTTGACATGCATGCTCTCATACGACTCACTAAAACGAAGGGACAAGGGAGAGATGGGCAAACGAGCTGCACAAATGTGCACAAAGGAAACCTCGGGTCACAACTTAGCATTTTTTGATATGGGCTCGTTCGCCCAGGTGCTCCCTCGCCCGAACCGCCCGAATGAGTTCATAAGGATGCCCTCAATCAACCCGACCAAATGAGTTTACATGGGTGCCCGCACGACAGAAACAGAGGGACAAGGGAGAGCCAGGCAAATGAGCTACATGAACATGCACAAAGCCAACCTCAGGTCGCAACTTAGCATTTTCAATATGGGCTTGTTTTCCTATGCGTGACCTCGCCCGAATGAGTTCAGACGGATGCCTTCACCAGACCCGCCTGAACGCATTGACTCGCAAGCCCTCAAATGACTCACCGAAATGAAGGGAGAAGGGAGAGCTGGACAAACAAGTTGCACAAATGTGCACAAAGCCCACCTTGGGTCACAACTTACCATTTTTTATACCGGCATGTTCACCTGGGCACGCCCTCACCCGACCCGCCCGAACGAGTTCACACGGACGCCCTTGCTTGACCCGCCCAAACGAGTTCACATGCACGCCCTCAAACGACTCACTGAAACGAATGGACAAGGGAGAGCCGGGCAAACGTGCTACACGAACGTGCACAAAGCCAACCTCTGGGCACAACTTAGCATTTTTTGATATGGGTTCATTCGCCCGGGTGCGCCCTTGCCTGAACGAGTTCACACGGATGCCCTCACCCGGCCCGCACGAATGAGTTAACACGCACACCCTCAAACGACTCACCAAAACGAAGGGACAAAGGAGAGCCAGGAAAATGAGTTGCACAAATCTGCACAAAGCCAACCTCCGGTCACAAGTTAGAATTTTTTGATACGGCTTGTTCACCCGACCCGCACGAATGAGTTCACACAGATGCCCTCACCGAACCCACCTGAACGAGTTCAAACGCATGCCCTCAAACGACTCACTGAAACAAAGGACAAGGGAGAGCTGGGCAAATGAGCTGCATGAATGTGCACAAAGCTAACCTTGAGTCACAACTTATCATTTTTTGATACAGGCTTGTTCACCTAGGCGTGCCCTCGGTCGACCCGGCCAAACGAGTTCAGACACATGCCCTCAAACGACTCACTGAAACGAAGGGACAACAGAGAGCCGAGCAAATGAGATGAACGAACATGCACAAAGCCAACCTTGGGTCACAACTTAGCATTTTTTCATATGGGCTCATTCACCCAGGCGCGCCCTCACCCAACCTGCCCAAACGAGTTCATAAGCATGCCCTTGCCCGACCCGCCCGAACAAGTTCACACGCACGCCCTCAAACAACTCACCAAAACAAAGGGACAAAGAAGAGTCGGCCAAATGAACTACATGAACGTGCACAAAGCCAACCTCGGGTCAGAACTTAGCATTTTTTGATACGGGCTCATTCGCTCGGGCGAACCCTCGCCCGACCCACCCGAACGAGTTCACACAGATGCCCTCACCCGACCTGCCCGAACGAGTTCAAATATACGCCCTCAAACCACTCACCATAACAAAGGGAAAAGGGAGAGCCAGGCAAACGAGCTACACAATCGTACACAAAGCCAACCTCGGGTCACAAGTTAGTATTTTTTTATATGGGCTCGTTCACTCGGGCGCGCCCTCGCCCGATCCACTCGAACGAGTTCACACGCACGCCCTCAAACAACTCACCGAAACGAAGGGACAAGGGAGATACAGGAAAACAATCTGCACGAACGTGCACAAAGCCAACCTTGGGTCATGACTTAGCACTTTTTGATATGGACTCATTCACCCGGGCGTGCCCTCACCCAACCTACCAGAATGAGTTCACACGCACGCCCTCAAATGACTCACCGAAACGAAGGGACAAGGCAGAGCCGGGAAAACAAGCTAACCGAACATGCACAAAGCCAACCTTGGGTCACAACTTAGCATTTTTTGATACGGTCTCGTTCGCATGGGCGCACCCTCGCCCAACCCGCCCCAATGAGTTCACATGCATGCCCTTGCCCGACCCACTTGAATGAGTTCACACACACACCCTCAAACAACTCACCGAAACGAAGGCACAAGGGTGAGCCAGGAAAACGAGTTGCACGAACGTGCACAAAGCCAACCTTGAGTCACAACTTAGAATTTTTAGATATGGGCTTGTTCACCTGGGTGCACCCTCACCCGACCCGCCCGAACGAGTTCACATGGATGCCCTCGCCTGACCTGCGTGAACGAGTTCACATGCATGCCTTCAAATGACTCACCGAAATGAAGGGACAAGGGAGAGATGGGAAGACGAGCTGCACGCATGTCCGCAAAGCCAACCTCGGGTCACAACTTAGCACTTTTTGATACGAGCTCGTTCATCCGGGCATGCCCTTGCCCGACCCACCCGAACGAGTTCACATGCACGCCCTCAAACGACTCACCAAAACGAAGGGACAAGGGAGAGCCAGGAAAACGAGCTGAACAAACGTGCACAAAGCCAACCTAGGGTCACAACTTAGCATTTTTTGATATGGGCTCGTTCGCCTGGGCGCGCCCTTGCCCGACCCGCCTGAATGAGTTCACATAGATGCCCTCGCCCAACCCACTCGAATGAGTTGACACACACGCCCTCAAACAACTCACCGACAGGAAGGAATAAGGGAGAGCCAGGCAAACGAGCTGCACGAACATGCACAAAGCCAACCTCAGGTCACAACTTAGAATTTTTTGATGTGGGCTCGTTCGCCCAGGCATGCCATCGCCT
Source organism: Pinus taeda (assembly GCA_000404065.3). Classification (NCBI taxonomy): domain Eukaryota; kingdom Viridiplantae; phylum Streptophyta; class Pinopsida; order Pinales; family Pinaceae; genus Pinus; species Pinus taeda. The sequence continues at coordinate 30,510 of APFE031314288.1, forward strand.
GACCACCCGAATGAGTTCACACAGATGCCCTCTCCCGACCCACCTGAATGAGTTGACACACACGCCCTCAAACAACTCACCGAAACGAAGGGACAAGGGAGAGCCAGGCAAATGAGCTACACGAACATGCACAAAGCCAACCTTGGGTCACAACTTAGCATTTTTGATACGAGCTTGTTTGCCCGAGTGCACCCTTGCCTGACTCGCCCGAACAAGTTCACACAAATGCCCTCGCCCGACCCTCCCTGTAAGGACCTGTAGTCCTTATGTGAATGCTCCAGCTTGAAGTGCGATGTGAGAGGAACGAGCCTTGACTTAACACACGTTATAATGAAGTGAAACAGGAGGGCGAGTTGTTTATACGCATCGGAGCATGTGTTAACACGAATGGAGGCCGACCAACATTGGATGAAGGGCTGACTTGAAGATAAGGGATTTTGTGATGAAGCAAGGGTGCGGGAGAGGTCAGTTGGGCAAGCCATGAACTCCCCCTACAATGCATATATATTATAGATGCGTGGAGGAATTTCTATCATCATTCGATCACACACATCTTCGCTCAAGAGAGTAGAGGTGCAGGTCTACTGTGAAGTACTAAGGAGGAGGCACAGAATTAGTGATGCACCCATTCTTTGGCAGGGCTACATGAGGAAGACTTGGTTGAGCTCGGTTTTGGGTGAAGGCGTGGGTAGGAGTGCCCAGTGGTTAGGTGAGGGCATGCACGGGTGCGTGGCGCCCGACGGACGGTTGAGGCGTGCATGGGTGTGCCGCCTGGTTTGTGCAAAGGTGCCCGATGGTGAAACGAAGGAGCGCCTGGTTTGTTCGATGACTTGGCACGGGTGTCTTGGCTACTCGGGTGAGCACCCGTGTGTGGCAACTTGGAGGCAAGCCCAAGTTGGGAAAACAACACGATCGTGCAACGAGGTGAATGAAGGGTTGGTGAGTCATGCGGCGACCGTGTGGAGGTGCTGACGAGTTGGGCAACTGAGTTTTCCAAAGTTGTGAAAATTGGCTATGTAAATTTGGGGTTTCCCAAGATTTAACTTGTACATTGTAAAAGTTAAGATTGTATAATATATTGATTCAGGCAAACTCATATTGCAGGGAGTTGCCCCTCCCTTTATATTGTTGTGCATTTATCTTGTATAATGTTGTTGATAATGAATGTGTATGGGTATTCATTGGTATAAAGGAACACATTAATAATACTTGGTTACAAAACAAAAACTAAGTAGGAAAAATGGAATGTTAGGCATAGTCTACAATCATAAGTATTGGTGAAAAGAAAACGATTAGTAGTGTCGCACCTCGCTATAAGCGGTTGGAAGACTACCGCAGGTGTAGGTGTGTGACAATTGGTATTAGAGCTTGGTTGGAGCTGGTGTAGAGAAAGGTTGCTCGTGACGAGGTGACAGTGGAAGCAGGTACTTGCAGGTGAAGGAAGCTGATTTCACATACAAGTGGAACAAGGGCTAGTTCATGGTTGCAGGGAACTTGGTGAAGCTGGTGAATGGTGAAACAGGTTTAGCAGTGGCAAAGCATCGTGCTTAGACCAAGCTGAATGACAAGGCATGGCAGGTTTGGAATAATGCGAAGGGAAGCTCTTGCTTACCTTATACAAGTTGAAGCAGATGAAGAAAGAGAATCCCCGAATTCAAAAGGAACTTGAAGTCTTGGAAAAGAATGTTGAAGACGAACTTCTTTAACTTGGTTGGACAATGGAGCAATATGAAATTGCAGATTGTACGGACAAGGAAGAGGAAGCCGTGATAGTTGAAGATGTTGCAGACATGACCACGATGGAAGATGAGCTTGAGATTGATAGAGATGGACTAGGATCATGCATTTTGCAGACATGGATGGATGAGGATACTCACATGGGGGAGCCTCATGATGATGAAGTAAGTATTGATACTTGTGTTTCACTTAAGGATTTGGTAGATGGACCATATGCAAGGAAGAGCAACACCTGGTTGTCGATGCAGGGGAACATCTTACCATGGATGTCTATGATGAGACCTTGTATGGAGAAGCAAGGATTATTGATTGTTGAAGGACTTCTTGGGGTTATTTGTGACCTTATGGTAGAAGGTACAAAGGACAGTGACAAGGGAGGAACATGATGATCATTGTGGATGAATGGGTCATGCTTTAGCCACTTTGGATAAGTGCCCGACATGACTCATGGACATGTTGAAGAAGGGCACACGCACTTGAATCACTTGGGTGGACTTCTCATGGCCGAGACCAAGAGAAAGTCTTGGTGGAACCTTCAATGGGGAGCTATGATGGAAGGGACTCGTGACGATGATGATGTGGTTGGGTGACTGATTTCACTAGACCGATGATTGCAGACTTGGAGGAGGATGACCAATTATTGTGATGGGTCTACTTGGTTGGACTACATGGGAAACTTAGTCATGGACATCAAGTTGGAGACATGGAGCATGGTAGTATTATGTAGGGACATTATGCAGGAGCACTTGTAGAGGTGTCACTTATGGGCATCTAATGAGGAGTGCCAAGGTAGGGATGTTGTGCAGGTGGATTTGCTGGTGTGACATGGAGATATTTTACTTATGAGCCAATGGAGAGGTTGTGCACTTATGTACAACAAGGCCATGGACTTGGATGGAGTTGTGAGCAGACTATGAAGCATTCCTACTACATGGATAGCTGAGGCATCTTGCAGAAACCTTTGGGCTGAGACTTGTATGCTTGCTGACATGTTGTTTGGAGATGACTCATGGAACTCATGATGACATGAGATTGTGACTTTGGGGACTTCATATATGGTGTACTTAGAGGATCTAACGCATTGAGGAGCTTAGGTTAGAGACTTTGATGCGGGATGGGGTGCATAATTTCAAGTACATGTATGAGAATGGCTTGAAAGAGTGACCTGATGTGGAGGATCGATATAAGACACTTGCGAGTGATGGATTTACGATGATGATGATGCCATGGTGGCAAAACTTGGTCATGGGTTGAGCCGAGACTCAACTACTTTTGAAACATGGGAGCTGATTGATCTATGATCAAGGGCAACACATGGATAGATGAGACAGGTATATACTTGTTTCTATGACAGACTTGAGGGATGACACATTGCAGATATGATGGAGGTTGCTTCATGGGCCTGGATGTTGCACACCGAGAGTTGGATACTGATGAGATGGTCTCTTCATATTGAGGAGGCACACATATGGGTGATGTTGGGATAAATGTGGTTGATTTCATGCAGCACATTAGTACTAGACATCATGGACAACATGTTGTAGATGAGATGAGGACTATTTCATGGACCTGAACATGGCTTACACTTATATGGATGGATTCTTGATCTAGTTGAGGATGTGATAGGATGTTCAGAGAGACGACTGATGGTGGCATGAGGATGTGAATTCTCATGGTTTGAGTGTGATGGTTGGATTAGCTACCCAACTAGTTCGAGTCATGAGGGGAACCAGTGTATAGAGATATGTTGGCATTGTTTTGGAGTATCATGGCAACAGTTCACAAAGGGACAACACATGATGAGGTCGACACGAGGTGTTGCAGTGGGCATGTAGCTTGAGATGGAGGGACCAAGCTTCCACAATGGAGAGCAGTGTGTGGAGATTGTGATATGGTGGTCGATGGTCATGGATTGAGATGATTTCCGATGTATGACATACCAATGGGGTATGGTGATCTTGGTGGCAGTTGGTTGTCGGGATGAGACATGATGGAGACAGTGGTTCTACATATGTTGTAGAGATGTTTGCAGTATGTGGAGGGGTTGACATCATGGGCGAGACAGACATTGTTGATCTTGGTGGATGGCTACTAAGATGATATGTTGTCGAGGACGACAACAACTTTAGGTGGAGGAGGATGTAAGGACTTGCAGTCCTTATGCAAATGCTCCAGATTGAAGTGCGACGTAAGAGGAATGAGCCTTGACTTAGCACGCGTTATAATGAAGTGCAGGAGGAGGGTGAGTTGTTTATATGCATGGGAGCATGTGTTAACACGAATGGAGGCCGAACAACATTGGATGAAGGGCCAACTTGAGGACAAGGGCTTTTGCAATGAAGAAAGGGCATGGGAGAGGTTGGCTGGGCAAGCCATGACCTCCCCCTACAATGCATATATATTAGAGATGTGTGGAGGAATTTCTATCATCATTCGATCACACACATCTTTGCTCAAGAGAGTAGAGGTGTAGGTCTAGTGCGTAGTACTAAGGAGGAGGTTCAGAATTAGTGATGCGCCCATTCTTGGGCAGGGTTGCACGAGGAAGACTTGGTTGAGCTCAGTTTTAGGTGAAGGCGTGGGTAGGAACCCCCAGTGGTTGGGTGAGGGCGTGCACGGGTGTGTGGCGCTCGACAGATGGTTGAGGCATGCACGGGTGTGGCACCCGGTTTGTGCAAAGATGCCCGACAGTGAAACGGAGGAGCGCCTGGTTTGTGCGATGACTTGGCACGGGTGCCTTGGCGACTCGGATGAGCGCCCGCCTATCGTGCAAGTATGCATGGTGTGAATTTTAGTGAAATGTTGAGATTGTGAACGAAGGTGTGTCTTGGGCAGAGGTGCCCGTGTGTGGTGACTTGGAGGCATGCCCAAGTTGGGCAAACAACACGATCGTGCGACGAGGTGAATGAAGGGTTGGTGAGTCATTCGACGACCATGCGGAGGTGCCGACGAGCTGGGCAACCGAGTTTTCCTAAGTTGTGAAAATTGGTTGTGTAAATTTGGGGTTTCCCAAGATTTAACTTCTACATTGTAAAAGTGAAGATTGTATAATATATTGATTCAGGCAGACTCATATTGCAGGGAGTTTCCCCTCCCTTTATACTGTTGTGCATTTCTCTTGTATAATGTTGTTGATAATGAATGTGTATGGGTATTCATTGGTATAAAGGAACACATTAATAATACCTGGTTTTGAAACAAAAACTAAGTAGGAAAAGTGGAATGTTAGACGTAGTCTACAATCGTAAGTATTGGTGAAAAGAAAATGATTGGTAGTGTCGCACCTCGCTATAAGCGGTTGAAAGACTACCGCATGTGTAGGTGCGTGACAGTTGGTATTAGAGCTCGGTTGGAGCTGGTGTAGAGAAATTTTGCTCATGACAAGGTGACAGTGGAAGCAGGTACTTGCAGGTGAAGGAAGCTGATTTCACATACAAGTGGAACAAGGGTTGGTTCATGGTTGCAGGGAACTTGGTGAAGCTAGTGAATGGTGAAACAGGTTTAGCAGTGGAAAAGCATCGTGCTTGGACCAAGCTGAATGACAAGGCATGGCAGGTTTGGAATAATGCAAAGGGAAGCTCTTGCTTACCTTATACAGGTTGAAGCAGATGAAGAAAGGCAATCCCCGAATTCAAAAGGAACTTGAATTCTTGGAAAAGAATGTTGAAGACGAACTTCTTCAACTTGGTTGGACAATGGAGCAAGATGAAATTGTAGATTGTACGGACAAGGAAGAGGAATCCGTGATAGTTGAATATGTCGCAGACATGACCATGATGGAGTATGAGCTTGAGATTGATTAAGTTGGACCAGGATCATGTAGTTTGCAGACATGGATGGATGAGGATACTCACATGGGGGAGCCTCATGATGATGAAGTAAGTATTGATACTTGTGATTCACTTGAGCATTTGGTAGATGGACCGTATGCAGGGAAGAGCAACACCAGGTTGCTGATGCAGGGGAACATCTTGCCATGGATGTCTATGATGAGACCTTGTATGGAGAAGCAAGGATTATCGATTGTTGCAGGACTTGTTGGGGTTGTTTGTGACCTTATGGTAGAAGGTACAAAGGATGGTGACAAGGGAGAAACATGATGATCGTTGCGGATGAATGGGTCATGCTTTAGCCACTTTGGCTAAGTGCCCAACACGACTCATGGACATGTTGAAGAAGGGAACACACACTTGAGTCACTTAGGTGGACTTCTCATGGCTAAGACCAAGAGAAAGTATTGGTGGAACCTTTAGTGGGGAGCTATGATGGAAGGGAATTGTGATGATGATGATGTGGTTGGGTGACCGAGTTCACTAGACCAAAGATTGCAGACTTGGATGAGGATGACCAATTATTGTGATGGGTCTACTTGGTTGGACTACATGGGAAACCTAGTCATGGACTTCAGGTTCGAGACATGGAACATGGCAGTATTATGTAGGGACATTATGCAGGAGCACTTGTAGAGGTGTCACTTATGGGCATCCAATTAGGAGTGCCAAGGAAGGGATTTTGTGCAGGTGGATTTGTTGGTGTGACATGGAGATGTTTTACTTATGAGCTGATGGAGAGGTTGTGCACTTATGTAAAACAAATCCATGGACTTGGATGGAGTTGTGAGCAGACTATGGAGAATTCCTACTACATGGAGAACTGAGGCATCTTGTAGAAACCTTTGGGCTGAGACTTGTATGCTTGCTGAGATGTTGGTTGGAGATGACTCATGGAGCTCATGATGACATGAGCTTGTGACTTTGGGGACTTCATATATGGTGTACTTAGAGGATCTAATGCATTGAGGAGCTGAGGTCAGAGACTTTGATGCAGGATGGGGTGCATACTTTCAAGTACATGTATGGGAATGGCTTGAAAGAGTGACTTGATGTGGAGGATCGATATAAGACACTTGGGAGTGATGGAGTTACGACGATGATGATGCCTTGGTGGCAACACTTGGGCATGGGTTGAGCCGAGACTTAACTACTTTTGAAACATGGGAGCTGATTGATCTATGATCAGGGGCAGCACATGGATAGATGAGACAGGTATATACTTGTTTCTATGACAGACTTGAGGGATGACACATTGCAGATATGATGGAGGTTGCTTCATGGGCCTCGATGTTGCACATCGAGAGTTGGAGATTGATGAGATGGTCTCTTCATATTGAGGAGGCACACATATGGGTGATGTTGGGATAAATGTGGTTGATTTCATGCAGCACATTAGTACTAGACATCATGGAAAACATGTTGTAGATGAGATGAGGACTACTTCATGGACCTGAACATGGCTTACACTTATATGGATGGATTCTTGATCTAGTTGAGGATGTGATAGGATGTTCAGAGAAACGACTGATGGTGGCATGAGGATGTGCATTCTCATGGTTTGAGTGTGACGGTTGGATTAGCTACCCGACTAGTTCGAGTCATGAGGGGATCCAGTGTATAGAGATATGTTGGCATTGTCTTGGAGTATCATGGCAGCAGTTCACACAGGGACAACACATGATGAGGTCGACATGAGGTGTTGCGGTGGGCATGTAGCTTGAGATGGAGGGGCCAGCCTTCCACAATGGAGAGCAGCATGTGGAGATTGTGACAGGGTGGTCGATGGTCATGGATTGAGATGATTTCTGATGTATGACATACCAATGGGGTATGGTGATCTTGGTGACAATTGGTTGCCGGGACGAGACATGATGGAGACAGTGGTTCTATATATGTTGCAGAGATGTTTGCAGTATGTGAAGGGGTTGACATCATGGGCGAGATAGACATTGTTGATCTTGGTGGATGGCTATGAGGATGGTATGTTGTCGAAGATGACAACGACTTCAAGTGGAGGAGGATGTAAGGACCTGCAGTCCTTATGCGAACACTCTAGCTTGAAGTGCGACATTAGAGGAATGAGCCTTGACTTAGCACGTTTTATAATGAAGTGCAGGAGGAGGGCGAGTTGTTTATATGCATGGGAGCATGTGTTAACACGAATGGAGGCCGACCAACATTGGATGAAGGGTTGACTTGAAGACAGGGGCTCTTGCATTGAAGCAAGGGTGTGGGAGAGGTTAGCTGGGCAAGCCATGACCTCCCCATACAATGCATATATATTAGAGATGCGTGGAGGCATTTCTATCATCATTTGATCGCACACATCTTTGCTCAAGAGAGTAAAGGCGCAGGTCTAATGCACAATACTAAGGAGGAGACGCAGAATTAGTTATGCACCCATTCTTGGGCAGGGCTGCATGAGGAAGACTTGGTTGAGCTCAGTTTTGGGTGAAGGCATGGGGAGGAGCGCCTGATGGTTGGGTGAGGGTGTGCATGGGTGTGTGGCACCCGATGGATTGTTGAGGCATGCATGGGTATGGCACCCAGTTTGTGCGAAGTTGCCCGATGGTGAAATGAAGGAGCACCCAGTTTGTGCGATGACATGGAATGGGTGTCTTGGCAAGTCAGGTGAGCGTCCGCCCGTCGTGCAAGTATGCACGGTGTGACTTTTGGTAAAGTGTTGAGATTGTGAACAGAGGTGCGTCTCGGGTAGAGGCACCCATGTGGGGCAATTTGGAGGCATGCCTAAGTTGGGAAAACAACACGATTGTGCAACGAGCTGAATGAAGGGTTGGTGAGTCGTGCGGCGACCGTGCGGAGGTGCCGACGAGTTGGGAAACTGAGTTTGCCAAAGTTGTGAAAATTGGCTAAGTGTAAATTTGGGGTTTCCCAAGATTTAACTTGTACAGTTTCCCCAGGCTTGGGCACCGAGGTGCAACATGGAAACCCCAAATTTCCCCAGGCTTTGGCGCGACCTGGAAACTCCAAGTTTCCCCAGGCTTGGGCGCCACCAGTTTCGGTCATGGTGCGACATGGAAACCCCAAGTTTCCGCAGGCTTGGGCACCGCCGGTTTTGGTCATGGCATGACATGGAAACCCCAAGTTTCCCAAGGCATGGGTGTGACCTAGAAACCCCAAGTTTCTCCAAGCTTGGGTACCACTAGTTTCAGTCGTGGTGCGACGTGGAAACCACAAGTTTCCCCAGGCTTGGGCAACGGGCCGTGACTTGGAAACCCCAATTTTTTTTGAACCGAGTGGAAGCCCCAAATTTTAGGCACTACATGGAAACCCCAAATTTTTGGTGTGACATGGAAGCCCCAAATTTTAGGTGCTGGGTGGAAACCCGAAATTTTGGGCGTCGGGGCGCAACATGGAAACCCCAAATTTTTGGCACCGGGGCGCAACATGAAAACCCCAAAATTTTGGGCGTTGTGGCATGACATGGAAACCCTAGTTTTCCTGAGCTTCAGCACCTTTTATGTCGCGACGTGGAAACCCCAAATTCCCTGGCCCCAAGCAATACAAAATTGCCGTCTGGAGGAAGAGGCAAAGGCATGAGAGCGGGAGGGTTGCACGGATTTGTTTATGACAAGAGCGAAGCTCTCAATCGAGGCAACCAAGGGTTGAATCTCAGTGGATCATGGTAGCAAGGCCACTCTGCCACTTACAATACCTTTTCACGTATTTAAGTCATCTGCAAAGGATTCTTCTCAACGACTGTTTGGAATTGAACTTCAAAGCTACCGCAATCGAGATGCTTCACAGTCACAGTTTGCAAATGACACAGGCCTCTGGGGGCGACAAAGCGACGCCCCTACTATGGGTCGAGATATAGTCAAAGAGTGACATGCACCGCTTCTAGCGTGGATTCTGACTTATAGCGTTCAGTCATAATCCGACAGATGATAGCTTCGCGCCACTAGATTTTCAACCAAGCACGATGACCAATTGTGTGAATCAACGGTTCCTCTCGTACTAATATGAATTACTATTGTAATGCGGTTCATCAGTAGGTAAAACTAACCTATCTCACGATGGTCTAAAACCAACTCATGTTCCCTATTGGTGGGTGAACAATCCAACACTTGGTGAATTCTGCTTCACAATTATAGGACAAGCCAACATCGAAGGATAAAAAAAAAAACGTCAATATGAACGGTGACCTGCCACAAGCCAGTTATCCCTGTGGTAACTTTTATGACACCTCTAGCTTCAAATTCCAAAAATCTAAAGGATCGATAGGCCACGCTTTCACGGTTTGTATTCGTACTGAAAATAAAAATCAAATGAGCTATTACCCTTTTGTTCCACACGATATTTCTGTTCTCGTTGAGCTCATCTTAGGACACCTGCCTTATCTTTTAACGGATTTACTGCCCCAGCCAACCTCCCCACCTGACAATGTCTTCCCCCCAGATCGACCCGCCGAAACGTGCCTTAAGGCCAAAAACAGGGGCAATGCCCTGTCTCCGCCCCACGTAATAAGTAAAATAACGTTAAAAATAGTGGTATTTCACTTGCGCCAAAAACGGCTCCCACTTCTTCTACACCTCTCAAGTCATTTCACAAAGTCGAACTAGAGTCAAGCTCAACAGGGTCTTCTTTCCCCGTTGATTCTACCAAGCTTGTTCCCTTGGCTGTGGTTTCGCTAGATAGTGGATATGGATAGTGGGGATATCGTTAATCCATTCATGCGCTTCACTAATTAGATGACGAGGCATTTGGCTACCTTAAGAGAGTCATAGTTACTCTCGCCGTTTACCTGTGCTTGGTTGAATTTCTTCACTTTGACATTCAGAGCACTGGGCAGAAATCACATTGTGTCAGCATCCTCAAGGACCATTGTAATGCTTTGTTTTAATTAAACAGTCGGATTCCCCTTATCTGTACCAGTTCTGAGTCGACTGTTCGACGCCTAGGGAAAAGCCCTCGGCAAGGGGCATTCTATGCCCGTAGCCCAATCGGCACGTGACTGCCTGCCCTTGCTGCCAGAGCAGCTCGGGCAGACTGCCAACAGCCCACAAGTTGAGGGCGCAGACTCCTAGGCCCAACCCTCAGAGCCAATCCTTTTCTCGAAGTTACGGATCTGTTTTACAGACTTCCCTTACCTACATTGTTCTATTGACCATAGGCTATTGTTGGTCGGATAAATCATTCTTGCGGACAAGACCGATCTCCCTAGTATTGAATGACATCTAGAAACAAAGAGCACAAGCAAATCTACTTTTCTCTAAACATGTTTCAATTTATTAATGAATACTAAGAGGTGTAACAGGCCCTACCTCGGTCAAATGCTTGTTTAAGGTAGTTTTATTGCAACAGCTTCAAGTAGTTCCCGTTTAATAACCTGCATACACAAACAAGCACACATCAAAGCATACCTACGTATAACAAAACATGTTCATTATGAAGATCAAGGAGCTCATAAAATAAACCATTAGAGACAGTTCATTGAGAAAAACAAACTTGATTGTATTAAATTTATATGAATAAAAGAATCTTACAACCTTTGCCTTGATGTTGCACAATTTCTTTCCAGTGTCCAGCAAGAGTCTCCTCTACTTTGACAAGCCTCACTCACTTCCCAAATGACATTAAAGGTATGTGATCTCTCCTCTCACAAGCTCAAAAAGGAAGCCTAGTTTTCAGCAACATTTACCCTCAAGCATCTTCAGCTTTCAACCTCCCTTACAACCAACCCAATGCATGAATTTATAGTGCAAATGGAGAAAGTTGCATGTCCACCATTGAAGGAATAGGTTCCTCCTTCAATGGGATAAGCACCTCATATCATGGAGTTAGATCCCTTAGTTATGGAATGGATGAACCAAGGTGGAGCAGACTTGCCAGCGTAATATTCCTTCTAGAAGTGTCTAGAAGTGACCCAAGATGTGTTTTTAAGAATGAACTCATGCCTTTTTAACTTTTACAGGGGTTCGCACCCATTACTCAATAGACAAAGCAGTAAGGTTCGCAGGAAACATGACCATTGGGTGCGGCACTGCAGGCAATGCTAGGAGAAAGTGCGAAACCAGGATTTGAGATATTTTTAAGGTATTTCTCCCATTTTCAAGGCTTGACATGAAGAGATGAGGCTTAAGACTTGCAAAGGAGGTATGTATGAGTGTTGATGGACTCACACAAACTGTAGAAAGTCATGGTGACAATTTTTTGTGTAACAGATTTACCCCTAAAGTGCGAAGTCTGTAGTAGATGAGGATGTTTTTTGATCATCTAAGAAGAGTGAAGGACTTTTAACATTTCAAGGATTTTCCTATGGATACCCCGGTCAAACCTGCAAAACCATTCAACAATA
>APFE031314288.1:42418-55846 GCA_000404065.3 Pinus taeda
ATATATATGAAAATATCATTGCTGAGGTAGGCATTCCCATACTTAGATCAAAACTGACTAAGAACTATCTAAAACTTCTCTGATAGAGGAATGATTTTGTATTACATCACAAGTAGGAACACATGGACACAGTATGGGCGCAACCATCTGTTTATGGAGTCTACTATATAATGATAACAAAATTCCTTGTAGCGTGGATGGTGGAAACTAGATCCAAGGTCTTCATTTCTACTTTCTGAACTAGTACGATTCTATCCATGTGAATGAATGTGTCGAAGTCGAACATGGTAGAAACCACTTGATTACCAATCAATGATATAAATTGTTAACAAGTGTGAGAGGAACCACCAGTAATGACAATGGCCCTCAAAGTACTCAGTACAATCCATGAAATGTGAATGAATGAGCCGATGTCGAACATGTCACAGAATCCTTTGATCGAAGTTCAATGATGCAACCTATCATCAAAGGCGAGAAACCGGCCATTGAGGCATGCAGATTCCAAGGCACTGACGATTTCTAGATCATCTTTCTAGATAATGAGTTGGAGTCGATAGAAAGCGATCCATCATAGGCAAGCCCATAACACGAAATCATAGATCAAGTTTGAAGAAATATGTCTTGCGAGAACTAACTCAGGGATGGTCAATGATGGATGACAAATATTTTTCAGGTGAATGGTTTATTTGCATAGACCTCTTGAACACATAATGACACTGCAGATGGCTTGGTGACAGTTGACCCAAAGTTAATACCTGGAAACTGGCTGAAGACTTTCAATGTGGCTTGATTAACTGTTAGGTAAAGGATTTCCCAACCCAGGTGGATAAAAATGTCGAGTTCAAGAGTGATGGAAAGTTTTTCAAACACAAAGTACGACAAACAGGTTCATTTTTCTCTCTTTTCCCCCACCATTTCTGGCAAGTACCTCTTTATTTTTTACAAGCTTGAGGAGGGTAACATTTGCTTGGTTATAAGCTCATCCTTCGGATGAGTCCAACTTAGTTTAGATTTGAACCCTAAGAAGGAGTGGTTCGTTCCTGTTTGTAATTGAACAGGTCCTTTACTGTGAAATTTTAACGAGTCCAGTATAGGAGAAACTCGGTGTTTTTCAATTTTAGGGAGTCAGAAGAAAAACTTAAGAAAACTCCACGGTTGTACTTTTTCATAAATTTGTGTCTCCCAAGCCCGAAAAAGTATAAAATAATACTTGAGAGAACCGTTTGATCATTACGACCAAGGAGTACTTTTCATAATTAGTGCCTTCAATCTGAAAAAGTAAAAGAGTGATCGAAAACACGTTGTTTTATTACCAATATCGAACTTGAAACGATAAAAGTCGAGCAATCTTTTCATGTTTATACAGTTGGAAAAGAGCTTAAAGAGGACTCTTACGCATTTTTTGTTGAAAATGACCAATTTCACCTGAATACACAATATTTTGCACAAAAACTGCAAACATTACTCATATCTATTTAAAAATAATAAAAAAGTACCAAAAAATGACATTTTCAAAGTAAAAAATAAATAAATTTAATTTATTTATTCAAAAAATCTTATAAAAAGGGCTTTTACAAGTTCATTTTTACCGTTTGCCTTTGGAGTAAAAAGTAAGAGCTTTTGGTAAAAAGCTTCCTATGGAGATTGCAAAAAAATTGTCCGCTGGAATCGAGAACCGTCTTCTCCAGGTAATCCACAATGTCCCTGACTTCCATTTCATCCGTTTGAAATTTTGTTTTATGGTTTAGAAATTGATTTTTGGAGGAAACTTAGGGAAAAAAATCGCCTGCGGTAGTTGCGTAGGGGCGCCATGTGGCCCCTGTGCACCCCGACTTTTCTGTGCACATATAAAAGTTGGGGTGCCGCACCTAGCCTTAAGGAGAAGTGTGCACCTACGCACTGTCTCTATAGGGATGGGTGAAAACCCTGTGGAATGCAGATTTTGAACCCTAGTTTCTCCATTTTTTCCCCATAGAACTTTGGAATGAAAATTCTAATCCACCTATTTTTGCAATGTAGGTACGCAAGATGCTTGTTTGGCAGGAAAAAGAGCAAGAGGACATGGATCAAGCTGCATTACTCCATCCACCTTCATTACAAGCATTGAGAGCATGCGACCTTTTCAAATTTTGGAGCATACTTGGCATGAAGGCACAGGTAGAATTTTTACAATGGATGGTGAACAGGTGGAGCATAGAGGACCAGTGCTTCATTATTGGTGGCAACTTGCTCGAAATCGAGCCGAATGACATATACTTTTTGACTAGCTTTCCCAAGAGAGGCGAGCAATTATCTCTGTTTGGATCTAGGCCAGGTGGTCAATCTATCGCTAGTCTCCGACTAGAGTTCTGTAATGACTAGACTCCGGACAAACAGATAGATGTTAAAACCATCTCCCATCCTGAACTAAAGATGATTGCCTTTACTGTTACCAGACTCTGCAGGAGTGCAGCATTGCATCTAGCTACAGGTTCCCAGATGCGCATGGCAGTGGACTGCTTCCGAGGCACCATCTTCAACTGGTGTGATGTTATATTGGCCAATGTGAAGGGCCAATTGACTAGGGCGAAGAATGGGAAGCTAAAGAACTTTGGTTATGGTTATTTAGTTTTCAGCTTTGCCCTAGAGAGGGTACTAATGCTGGTTCCACAACAACTCACTGTTGAGGCTGGACTTCCCCGAGATCCTCGGGTTATGCGATGGGTTGCAGTTATGGCTTGCCATCCTAAGGAGGGTACTGAGGTTGTTCAATTCACACCAGTGTATTTTCATTGGTTAGAGAACCAACTCTTTATTATTTAGGATTTTCCATATGCTGGGATGGATTATCGTGGCGATCCTGACATGGGTCTTCCACTAGGAGAGCAATGGGATGATAGAGGTAAAATTTGTTTTCAACATTTTAATTTTATATGTATTTTTTTGTATTTTTAAAAAATCGTCCCAAAACCAATAGTAAAAGTTTTAAATGTAGATATGGGTCCACGACAATCATCCGCTCTCCAGTCCTATGATCGGAGACAACCAGCTGCCGCAGCACCGGCCCCACAGGACCAGTCAGTAGAGACCTTGGCCAAGTTGGAGAGCCGTCTAGAGCGCTTGACCGCAGATATTCCGGAGACCAACATAGATGACATTCCTCTTCGGCTTCAGCTCTATGTGGTTAGGGTCCCAGGACCTTTTAGGAGGTTCCTTTGTAGGGTGGCCCGAGCAGTGGTGTCTTATCAGGATCATCACCAATGATAGGATGATTACCTGGTAGACTCATTTTTGGACTTTTGATACTATCATTTTTGCCGATCATAAGGTGTTTTTCAACCTATGATCGAGGACGATGTATATTTTGACACACTCTTATGCTATGCTATACTATTATTATGGTTATCTTGCAAAACATGTTTATGAGATGTTTTTTAAATTTAATATTTGATTTAATGTGAATGTCTATTTAACATTCTAGAAGCAACTGCATCTGCTAATGTATTTAAATATCTTGGAATGTGCTGATATTTTATGTAATCAAATTCTCGTTCCAAGAGACAGACTCTCAAAAGTAATCGTAATAATATTGGATTTCTAATGACATAAACTCGATTAAGATGTAATACAACGAGTTCTAAATCTAAATTAACAATCAAACTTCGAATTCCAAATGAGATGGATTCAGATAATAATTCAAACACTACACTGTATTCTGCAATGTTGTTCATTGTTTGACCGAGGCTTACCCCATGCATAGATAATAACTCGTCAGAGGGTGAATAGATAACCCAGGCTGCGGAAGATATGTTCCGTGTACTACGACAAGCGCCATCATTGAAATCGATGTATGTTTGGAGAGGCGTCGATATTTGCAATATCAAGAGTAAAATCAAGATAAGCGGGAATAATAATGAAAAACACCCTCTAAAGTAAAGCACGCATCTTTAATCTAAGAACACACCAAATTAGAAAGAAACTAATCTAAGAAATCTCTACACTAATCTTTTAAGCATAATATCGCTTTATATAAAGCCCATTCCTAGGTCTACCTAAAGAGACACCATCAAAATCTTCTAGCTCATAGGCCCCTTTTGCCAGCTTCCGCTTGACAATATACGGATCATGCCACATGGGTGCAAATTTTCCAGCCCCTAGCTTATCGTTTGCTTGATCGTAAAGTAAAACTAGGTTTCCTTCCGAAAAATTGCGGGGTGTAACATTCTGATCATACTGAGCTTTGATCCTTTTGGCATGAGTTTCGACAGCTAATGCAACATTGCATTGATTCTCATCTAGTTTAGCTAAGTATAATAAACGTTTCTCTTCTTTGGAAGTGGCTGGCAATAATTGCACGACAATTTGTAATGACAGGATTTCACATTCAATGGGTAATACTGCCTCTAAACCGTAAACCAGTTGAAAGGGAGTAAAACCTGTTGATGTTTTGACTGAGGTTCGGTATGCCCAAAGCGCTGAAAATAACATGTTGTGCTAATTTGACCGATGAATCCCAATGATTCATCGGATCATGGTGACTAAAACTTTGTTGACTCCTTCAACCAGACCATTTGCCTGTGGGTAATATGGAGTGGAACTATCGTGACGCAGGCCAAGCTGATCTGTAAGTTCGGTCATCATGATGTTTCGAAAATGACTCCCATGGTCAGTGATAATCACTTGGGGAACACCAAACCTAGCAATTATATGGTTGGAAATGAAAATCGCAATAGTTTTTCCATCTGCCAAAAATGTAGGCATCGCCTCGGCTCACTTGGTAAAATAATCTACCGCAAGGATGATATACGCATGCCCCCCTGCCGAGTGAGGGTTACATGTAATAAAATCGATAACCCATTTTGCAAATGGACCAATGGCAATGATAGGGTGGAGAGGAGCAGGAGAGCGTGGATCTTACGATAAAAAATTTGGCAATTGTGGCATTTCTAGACTGCAGTAATACAATCTTTGAATAACGACAGCCAAAACTAGCCAGCACACAAAATATTTTGGGCTATGGCATACCCAGACATATGACCACCACACGATCCAGAGTGGCAGTCATTAAGAACCTTCTCAGCCTCGTCATGAGTAAGGGAATGACGGAAAACAAAATCCACCCCACAACGATAAAGAGTATCTCCAATAATGGTGTAAGGTTGGGATTGGAATCGAATTTCCAAGGTTGAGATCGTGAAATGTCTGGCGGAAAAGATTGGGTTTAGAGATAGACAATGATATCTCTATACCATGGATCAACAGTGTTGATAACGAACAATGATTCATCTGCAATTGATTCTTCCGCCACATGTTCGGTATCAGTACGAGGGAAGTCATACATTAATTATGCAAAAACCAAAGACTTCTTTGACTTGGCCTTCTCAAATTCTAGGTCAAATTCTTATAGGATGACAATCCATTTGGAATACTTTCCCCCCAACAATTGTTGAATCAAAATGTATTGCATAGGGTTACAGTCATAAATGACGGTGGTTTTGCGTAACAAAATGTAATGATGAAATTGCTTAACAACTTGGACTGCAGCTAAGGCCAGTTTCTCCACATGTGAATATTTTAACTCAGTGGGAGTTAGAGTGCGACTAAGATAATAGATAACATGTTCACTTTCGAATTCACCCTGTTGAACTAAAACCATCCCAATGGTGGAATGGGAGGCGGCGAGGTACAAGAAGTAATCCTGGTTGTAGTTGGGAGGATGCAATAATGGCGCATGGGTCAACGCATGTTTAAGTGCATCAAACAATTTGTCAGCTATCTCATCCCAAAAGAATGGAGTGTTCTGTTTCAACAAGTGCGTGAAACCTTTTGTAATCTCGGTGTAGTTAGGAATGAAACGACGTAAAAAGTTTGCTTTCCCTTGCAAACTTTGGAGTAGGCGAAGTGTCGAAGGAGGTGGTAACTTGACAATGGCTTCGACCTTCGAAGGATTGACGTGAATGCTGGCTTTGGATACAACAAATCTGAGTAACTGACTCATTTCTATACAAAAAACACACTTGTGTGGGTTTAGCCTAATCCGAAAATGCCTACATCTCATGAAAATTGCTCGTAAGTGAGTGAGATGATCGGCTCGTCGTAATGAATGAGTTGGTAAATCATAAGGTTGCACAATGTGCTTGATATCATGAAACGCATAAGACATTTCCCTTTGAAAAGTTGCCCCGGCATTCTTCAATCCAAAAGGTAACTTGAAATAAGAAAATGTACCCCATGGGCAGATGAATGCCATTTTTGGTTGATCGGTAGGTAGAATGTTAATTTGATTGTAACTGGAAAAAACATCCATAAAGGAGAAAATTTCACTGCCGGCACAATCATCGATAATTTGATTGATATAGGGTGTGGGATAATTGTCCTTGGGACAAGCACGATTAATATCCCTATAGTCGATGCATATTCTTATTGTCCCTTGTTTTTTAGTAACTAGAACAATATTCGATACCCAATCCGTCAAAGGAATTGGATAAATGAAACCTGCTTTAATTAATTTCTCAACTTTTGTTTTGATGGCAGCAGCTTTTTGTGGGTGTATCTAACGCAACCCTTGTTGGATGGGTTTAGCATCCGGGTAGGTTTTGATCTCATGAACAATTATTGAAGGATCAATTCCTGGCATTTCCTCATAGGACCAGGAAAACACATCGCGGAATTCTTGAAATAGGACTTTATATGTGTTGACGTTAGTGTTCGCACAAGAAGCACCTATGTGAATGTTTTCAACAATCCTAGGTTTGACTGAAATGTCGATAGGAACCGTTCGAGAAATATTGGCTAAATTTTGTTCAGAATCAGGATGTTTCAATGGATTCTGCAGTTCTTTGACGTATTCAGTGGTAAAAATGGATGAAAAATCATTTTCAAAATGATCAATATCAAGTAAAAATGAAGATCCATGATGAAGATCTTCCCATGGTAATGCATCAATAGACAACAATTCCTGAATTTTTTCATCAGTGTGAATGGTTTCTGAAAAGGTTGTTGACTCTGAGGTTGATATTGAAAGTTATTTCCCATTGATCTCATTCACTAGATCAAGGTTGGTTGAATTTGAGTCGGAAAATGACTGTACTACCTGATAAGCAACTTCAAAGGGACTCAAAGGCATGGCATCGCCAAGAGAGTCCACCTCGGAATCGAATGGAACGATCCAAGGGTCATCAAGAACTATGGATTCTAACGAAATCATATGAATGGTTGTGAAAGGAGATGGTACGTTGGTAGGAGGAAATGAGAAAGTTCTGAGTAAACCCAAATCTTTAACTAATCCTACTCCAACATCCTTATAAGGGATAGTGGTTTTTCCAACATGTTGAATACTCTCAGCAGAGAATGGGTCAGATGAAAAATAAGTTAACTGATCTATTGTTATGATCTTTCCATTATGTGGGAACTTAATAAGCCAAAATACCGATGAAACAATAGTAGTCATGGCGTAAGACCAGCTACGACCCAAAAGAAGGTTGTAATCTAGAGGGGCATCAACCACCTCCACATCTAGATTAACGACTTTTCCTTCAACCCCTATAGATAAGTCCTGTAAAATGCCATAAGGATGAAACCCTCGGCCATCAAAGGCCTTTACAATCATCAGGGATTGATTAAGTGTAGGAGAACCAAGGGTTTTCCAACACTGTATCGACATAATACACGTGGAAGCTCCCTCATCAATCACAGTCCTAAAACAAGGTCTGTTTTTTACTAACACTGGAATCTGGAAAGCCATTTGATGAGGTAGACAAGGTGTAGTATTTTATAAATCGAAGACTATGAGGTTCGAGTCCTGAAGATCAACAACTCCTATAGCCGATAGTAGCATTTTACGTTGTCCTAGACAAGATTGTAGCACTTCCAAAGCCGACATTGCTGAAGGTGAAACAACTAAATCTTCAACAATGTTATAGTTCTGAGCAGCTCTCGCATGTATATTGAAAGCTAACTTTCGAAGTATACCCTTAGCGGGTGGTTTGATTACTAAGTCGGGATTTGGTTTCTTGATTTGTAGTGGAACGGAACCAAATGGAGCTGAGGTTGATGGATTGGAATTAGAAGATTCAGCTTCCTTACCACCAAGAGGACTCTTACTCCCGTAATCTTGTGATCGTGTCACAATCCTTACATGTGACATCATCATTATGGGCTCTTCCGAGGCACTAGAGGAAGAACCTATCATTTTACTGTCTTGACTTGGAAAAGGATCCTTCAAAATAGTAGGTTTTTTCGAACCTTTGATGATTTTCACAACCTCGACACGATGCGGATAATCCCTTGAAAAGTGCTCCTCATCGTAGATGAGACAAGGATATCGAGGTTTTCATTTCTCATCAGTAGATTCAGGTTTATCGGATTTCTCCTTTGAGCTCTACTTATTCTTCTTCTTACCTTTCTTGTTGCCATTAGATTTTGATTTGGTTGTAGATGATTCTACGACATGAACATCGGCAGAAATTTCAGGTGAAGACTCTCCCTTAGGAGAATCTGGTAAAGTTATAATAGAAGAAGAATTCTTGGAGGATTTCTTCTTACTTTTGGTATTAACAGTACCAATCATACCGTCAGCGGCATGAGACCCTGAGGGAGGTGTAGCTATTTGATTTTGTTTCGGAAGGTCGGGGATTTTCTCATGTAACGTACCTGACTGCGTATAAACTAAGTCAAGGTACTGAGCTTGAGAAATTACTTGCTCTTCTATAACTACCCCTGTCTTAGCTACATCTTCAGTTATTTTGGGTAATAATGATTTTACAAACCATTCTGCCAAAATTTGGTCCAGGATAAAAACTTTCACTAAACGATGTCGACGTCGCCATTCATGAATATGATCTAAAATATATGTCAACGTCGAATTCTTTAATGAAGTTAATAATTCCGTGCCATTGTCATATCGGACTGGCAACTGAAAATGAGTAAGGAAGGAAGTGGCTAACTGACTAAAATTGTAAAAAGAGCCTTGTGGCAACTCAATGTACCACTTGGCTGCAAGGCCAATCAAAGTGCGTTGAAAAAGACGAAGACAAATTAAATCATCTATAATGGAATTCGATGCACACTAGAGATGGTAAGTCATCACATGATTATACGGATCTTCTCCTGACTTCCCCTCAAACTTTGGTATATCACTTGGAAACCTATTCGGCATTGGCGACCAAAACGGAAGATAATTAATGGGATCGTTTGTAAGGCGCGACAAGTCAGGTAAATCCAAAGTTGCTATAAACAGTAACTGAGGTTCAGATCCCGAAAACTTGGGGTCATAAGACCAGCCCCAGGAGGAGGATATCCAAGATAACTTGGTATCGGATTTGCATTTGGGATATTATATCCTCCTGGAAAACCAGGATTAATCGGACCATACTGGGGTTGTTGAGGTTGTTGATATGTATACCCAGGGTATGGTTGATACTGATAAGCCAGGTTCTACACAACAAGACTGAATTGGTACTGCCCCTGGTACGGTTGATAAGTAAATTGGGGTTGACTTGTGACAATCGTACTAGGCCCAGGTTGTCCTACAGGCATGGAAACCGAAGTCTGGATTGTAGGTCCAGACTAGGGTAAAGAGGCCTGAGGAGTTGATACAGGAGCAGTAGAAACTAGAGCCGTTGATACTCCAGAAATGGGTGGAGTGGATTGAACAGAAGCCGCAGCAATTGCAGCAGAAGTTTGGGACAGAGTTTGAGGCGAACTAGGCCCAGACTAATGAGCTGCCCTAGGTTTAGCAGTTTGAGTAGTAGGCTGGACAAGTTGCTGGGGTGAACCAGAAACAAAAGGCTATCCAGATTGTAATGACAACTGCACACTGGGTTGTGGAGTCTATTGATCCCACACCATGTTCACTCCGGGGTATGGACCCATAACAAGTTGAGCATATTGAGGACAAAAACTAGGTTGAGTGTAAGATTGATAATTATATGGTACATTTCCAGGTCCTTGAACAAATGATTGACCTGAAGGTGGTTGAAAACCTTGAGGTTGATATTGACCTTGAGGTTGGTACAGACCTTGAGGTTGGTACTGACCTTGCGGTTGGTACTGACCTTGGGGTTGGTACTAACCTTGAGGTTTGTATTGACCTTGAGGCACATATTGATATTGGGGTTGACCTTGAGGTACATATTGATACTGGGGTTGACCTTGAGGAAAATACTATTCCGTAGGGACATACTGTCCTTGAGGTTGCCCCCCAAGCAGTAATGAACTACCTTGAGGTTGCCCCCCAGGCGGTATTTGAGTACCTTACTGCTGCCCCCCAGATGGTATTGAACTACCTTGAGGTTGCGGATTAGGAGTAGTACCAGAAATCATAACAATCTCTTTGAAACTTAACGGTTTAGTTCCATTATGACTACGAGATATGAAATATTCGATGGGTCGAGGAGAAGCTCCTGAAAATGTACCAGATAAAGATTGATACCCAGGAGGAACAGAAGGACCGCCATGTAAAAAGGTTTCTGGCGTCTGAGTAAACAAGGATGACTGTCTCGACCTATTCAAAGGAGGATAATAACTTATGGGTGTTGGATGGAAAGGAAATCGAGGTGGTGAAGATGCGAGACCTGGATTTTCTAAGAAATTGGTCAATGAAATATACCAAGCGTCACCTCTAATGGGACTTTAGAAAATAGATTCACGCTCCCTAAGTTCAATAGTCGGTTGATTTTCAGGGATGCTTATACCTTCGTTCAAACTGAAACTTACAATTTCTTCAATGGAAATGAGTCCAGAAGGAAGATTCTCGGTAATGATATTTTCTATTATGGGTGAACTAGGACCACTAGAAATAGGAGAAGCAAATCCTGAAGATGGAGTAGCAACAATTTCAGTTTCAGGTTCAGAGATTTCAGGTTCTTTGGCTAGTGAGCGAGTAGGAGTGATATTACCAGTAACCCCAGAAAATGAAATCGGTTCATAAATATGTTCCATTGCTTGCACTAGATGATCAGGACGTACAATCAATGAAGACTCTCCGGCCTCCGGTGACCCAACCCTACTTTCACTAGGTGTGACAAGGGCTCGTAGCCCTTCCAGTTGACTTGGTGTAAATTTGGGAGGCAGCCCTCGTAGTCGACGAGATTGTCTCGGTAATTCAGCCACGATTAATTATTTAATTACTTGACACGAAAACAAGGAAAATCTCAAGAAAAACACCTAAAGTCTCTAAAGAACCAAACAATTTGAAGCACATGCCTAATAAATCTAGGAGATCAAATCACACACAAACAGTATCTTTCTGGATCGAAAACACTAGTTGGTGATGAAATCCAATGTCGCAGAATTCAATACAGAAATGGCGGTTGGAACAGTTACCTCGACAACCTGCTTAATGAAACAGACTGGCACAAGTTTCTCCACTATAACCGTCTCGAGTGAAGATAACCCCCCAGAGAGTCCAAGTGAATCTAGTCGAAGTCTTCTCTAGGTACAGTGGGATCTTCCCTCCACCGTCACCTAGGAAAGAATCCTACAGATTATGGCCACTAAGGTTACCAACGCAAACACATATACCTGGGGGAATAGTGTATGATCCGATACGCATGCAAGGGCAGAGTAACAAGCTCAATCCCCTTGAAGGCTCCTTGACATAATCCAAGGTTTACTAATAAGTGACCCTAGGCTCCTCGACAATGGTCAATCCGAGGTTTACCATTTTTAATACGTGAATATCTTCTATCGTTCCCAATCAGGAAGGATTGATTCCCACACTAGTTCGGATATGATCTCGTGCTTCTCCTTTAAGAGGATCTTTCCCAGAGCATAGATGTAACAATTGGAATTTCTCCCTACTCCAAGATACTAGCCTAAGCTATGTTGGTGAAAAGAGCCCTAGAAAATAAAAAGATTTCTAGATTGATTTTTAATGAAGCGTTAATTTTATTGTTTGTTCCTTAACTCAATGGGTGCGGAGATGAAACTTTATGGTATGAAAACTCGACTCCAAAACACTAAACAATGCACCTAAGATGATAACAATTCCTTTTCCTTTTCAATGAATTTCTAGCTAAGGAAGAGTTGAAAATGCAATGCTTTGAAAATCAAATCTTTCTCTTAACATACAACTGAAAGGAAACTTTTTATCTTTTTCAGAGAACCTTAAAAATGAGACTACTAATCACGCTCACAGAAAATCCCTTTGCTTTTCAACAATTAACAACTACAAGAATAAGTGATTCCTTTAAGAGAGCTTTTAAGATTTCTTGAAAAACTCTAAAAAGCTATTGAAAACAAATTTTCAACAAGCTTGTATAATTTCTATGAAAATTTCAAAACTATGATCTAATCTTGAGATCTAAATGAAAATGGAGTGAAAAGAAACTTGAAATGTTTTTGAGGATGCTCAACTCAGTCTTTCAGCTAACTAAGGATCAATTTGTTCAGCTCAACAAACTAATCAAAAACATCCAATTATATTTTAATAGAAAAAAATAAATTCGAAACTTTTAATCAAGTTTAATCAAAGTTTTGTATAAGAGACAAATGGGATCTAGATCTCTTCACAGATAGATTTCATAAGCTAGTCAAACTTAGCAAGAAGACTAGAGAGACCAGGGTGATCTAAGGCTCTAAGGCTTTGGATCTCTGAGCTACTACAAAGACCAAGCGAAAACCAATCCAACAGACAAAACTTCTTAGAAAATCACTTCAAACGAGAATGCCAATGAAAACTAACTCACAAGGAACTTTTGTCAAGATAAGTGCAGGTCTGGGCATATACTAACAACTATGGACAAAAACTAAATCTAACTAGGTAGATTGATCTTAGGTTTTTCAAACTTTTGACAGGGTTTGCAGGCACCTAGTAGAACTAGGTGCGGTGCCGCTCTGTGTTACACTGTAACAGTGCGGAGAGGTCTGCACTGTAACTAACTCAGAGGATGCGGTCCTCTTCCAAAATTTCAAAAACTAAAAATCCAAACAGGATCTAACCAGTACCTAAACTCACACACATCAAGGCAAAATTAGAAACTAAAACTTAAGTTTCTCAAGTCAAAGGAAAGAAAAATAAAAAACCAAACCAAACCATTCCCCAGCAAAGTCGCCAATTTGTTGGCCGGATATATCGTTCTTGCGGACAAGACCGATCTCCCTAGTATCGAATGATATCTAGCAAGAAAGAGCACAAGAAAATATAATTTTCTCTAAACATGTTTCAATTCATTAATGAATACTGAGAGGTGTAACAAACCCTACCTCGGTCCAACACTTGTTTGAGGTAGTTTTACTCCAACAGCTTCAAGCAGTTCCCGTTTAATAACCAGCATACACAAACAAGAACACATCAAAGCAAACCTGCGTATAACGAAACATGTTCATTATGAATATCAAGGAGCTCATAAAATAAACCATTAGAGACAGTTCATTCAGAAAAACAAACTTGATTGTATTAACTTTATGAATAAAAGAACTTTACAACCTTTGCCTTGATGTTGCACA
>APFE031314288.1:55953-69818 GCA_000404065.3 Pinus taeda
TCCAGGGTCCAGTAGGAGTCTCCTCTACTTTGACAAGCCTCACTCACTTCCCAAATGACATGAAAGGTATGTGATCTCTCCTCTCACAAGCTCAAAAAGGAAGCCTAGTTTTCAGTAGGATTTACCCTCAAGAATCTTCAGCTTTCAACCTCCCCTACAACTAGCCCAATGCATGAATTTATAGTGCAAATGGACGAAGTTACAAGTCCACAATTGAAGGGATAAGTTCCTCCTTCAATGGGATAAGAACCTCATATCATGGAGTTAGCTCCCTTAGTTATGGAATGGATGAACCAAGGTGGAGTAGACTTTCCAACGTAATATTCCTTCTAGAAGTGTCTAGAAGTGACCCAAGATGAGTTTTTAAGAATGAACTCACGCCTTTTTAACTTTTACCGGGGTTCACACCCTTTACTCAATAGACAGAGTGGTCAGGTTTGTAGGAAACATTACCATTGGGTGCGGCATCGCAGGCAATGCTAGGAGAAAGTACGAAACCAAGATTTGAGATACTTTTAAGGTCTTTCTCCCATTTTCATGGCTTGACATGAAGAGCTGAGGCTTAAGACTTGCAAAGGAGGTATGTATGAGTGTTGATGGACTCACACAAACTGTAGAAAGTCATGGTGACAATTTTTTGTGTAACGCTATTCATCTTGGAGACCTGATGCAGTTATGAGTATGACCGAGCATGAACGGTACTTGGTCCTCCAGATTTTCAAGGGCCACCGAGGGCACACCGGACACCGCAAGACGTGTGGTGCTCTTCTAGCTGCTAGACCCTATCTCCGGGTGAACCAATTCCAGGGTGGGCAAGCTATTAAAAAGAAAAGATAACTCTTCCCGAGGCCCCCGACGACATCTCCGGATTTCCTAACATTACCGCCCACCACCATGTCCCAGTTTGAGAATATTAACCCTATTCCCTTTTGATTCTCGTGTAGAGTGCACCCTTGATACAAGGCTTCCCCATCTCTTAGGATCAACTAACCCATGTCCAAGTGTTGTTCACATGGAACCTTTCCCCACTTTAGTCTTCAAAGTTCTCATTTGAATATTTGCTACTACCACCAAGATCTGCACCAGGGGCCGATCCACCTAAGCTCACGCTCGAGGTTTCTCAACAACCCCCGTGTCCTCCTACTCATCGGAACCAGGAAATTGCTCCAACGGTTGAGTATAGGTTGTGCGCTTCAGCGCCATCCATTTTCGGGGCTATTTGATTTGGCAGGTGAGTTGTTACACACTCCTTAGCGGATTTTGACTTCCATGACCACCGTCCTACTTTCTTAATCAACCAACACCCTTTGTGGGATCTAGGTTAGCGTGCAATTCAGCACTGTAACTCGACTTTCGGTTCATCCCGCATCGCCAGTTTTTCTTACCAAAAATGGCCCACTTGGAGCTCTCGATTCCACGACACGGCTCAATGGAGCAACTGCACCCTCTTACCTATTTAAAGTTTGAGAATAGGTCAAGGGCATTACACCCTCGATGCCTCTAATCATTTTCTTTACCCAATAAAACTCACACATGAGCTCTAGCTATCCTAAGGGAAAATTCAAAGGATACCAACTACTAGATGGTTCGATTAGTCTTTCACCCTGTTACACTGAAATCTGTCACCATGACTGTCTGTAGTTAATATGGCTCCATCAATAGTCATATTATCCTCCTTGTAAAGCCTCATACCTCTGCTCTTCATGTCAAACTTCAAAAAGAGAGAAAGTAACTTAAAAACATGTTTATCTCTGGGTACGCAGGTTCTCTCTACCTTGCCTGCGTGTACGCACTCCAAACACACTGTACCTCCGTACTTGTACACTCTGTAAGCCAAAGGATGGGTGCTTACCCCTGTAAAGGTCAAAAGGCGCGAGTTTCATCTTTAAAAAGTTACTTGTGGTCACTTCTAGAGCCTTCTAGAAGAGTGTTTGACGTGTATTGAGCGCCTCCAGATGGTTCAGGCATCCCTATGATAGAGGAACTTATCCCATCAAGAGAGGAGCTACCCCATCCAAAAAGGGAGTATCCCAATGATGTTGGAACTGAATAACCTCCTCTAGAATACTATAAATACAGGCATTGGGCCAGAGGAGGGGAGGTTGAAAGCTGAACATTCTAAAGGGTAAATGCTGCTGGAATTAGGACTTCCATTGTTGACTTGTGAGGAGAGATCACTATCCTTCCTTGTTGCCATATTGGGAGTGGGTGAGCTTGTCAAAGTAGAGGAAATCTCTTGTTGGACCCTGGGAAGAGCTTGCACAACACCAAGGCTCAGGTTGTAATGGTTCCTTTTTTGTTTCCTTAATACAAATAAGTCCATTCTTCTCAATGATTTGTTGTTAATGAATTATTTCATGTACTCCTTGGTCTATGTGATGAATATGCTTTGTTTTATGAAATATTCAGGTGTTATGTAATCGTTTGCTTTGTTAGTGTATGCAGGTCTTAAAGTGAAGGAGGAGCTCATCTGGATCAGCAAGGCTGGACTGCCACAACAAGCGTTGGACCTAAGGTAAGATCGGAAAACACTTGGTTTCTCATAGAATAATGTATATTTAGAGAAGGATTGCTCTTGTTTGTTTTGTTTGTCACTAGAGAGTCTTAGACTCCTAGGGAGGTTAGGTTTGTCCGCAAAAATAACTCTTTCCGCATGACACAAACCTTAGCCTATTCTGCTGCTCTCCAAGCCCCTATTTCCTTGCGCTATTATTGGTCAAATAATATGCATGAATATAATATGCTCTGCTCAATCTTGAGCTCAACCTGCACAAGTATTTCCTATCCTCTGCTCGATGAGTTCCTTTGGCCAATACTTAGCCAAATTCCTAGCCTTCAAGCCTCTGATTTCTTTCACAATTCCTAGAGGAATTAGCCTATATTTAAAGAGTAAATCCTTCTCCCATAACTATGAAATCCAAAATGAGGCCCTCAAATGGTTGCATGCACCATCTGTACAACACGGAAAATTATACAACTGATAGTACATTGTCTCTGTACTCTAGTGTCAACGAGGTCTTCCTCTGAACTGACATACATGAGTTTATAATGAGTGAATCTTCAATTAGCTGGAGTAGCACTGAGGATGCACTAGTGCACTAATTTACTACTAGACCTTTACTAATTGCACAACCAATTAGAACTAGTTTAACTGTCTATAACTCATACAAACTGAGTTATCTAATTACAACTCTAATAAACTCAATCTAGACCTCTAAAACTTAGGGATCACACTTACATTACTTCAGATAAACTTCCAACTCGAAATTCCTAAGTCAACTAATTCAAATTTACTTAGTTAACTATCACAAGTTTCTATGAGAAAATAAGTACAATTTTAATTCTCAATTTAATTCAAGGACAAATTAAATTGGAATTTTTAGATGTTATTTTTAAGATTTCTTGTTGTTATTTTCAACACTCCCGCTCAAAAAGAAATGAATTCAACTCTATCTTGATCCTGAACCTTTGGAATGTTCTACATGCAACACTTCTCTCTAGTGTTGTTTCTACAATAACTCTTGAAACCAAAAAAACATCCAACCTGAATCAGTATGATGCATCTGTCACCAACGTCTCTGACTGCTAATTCCTTTATCAACTTAAAAATGTGCACTTCTACTAACTCTACCTTTCTACATTGTTGCCAACTATTCTCTATACTCTTCAGTATCTGAATTTTCTAGCCTCTGCCACTCAGATCTTTGGATGCATTAACTACTATTGATTCCTCCTGCTACTATGTACTTTGGGCTCCCGTAACAAGGTATGATCCATGAGATAAAAACTCTCAATGAACCTTGCCCAACTTTAGTCCTCTTGGGACTATGACTTCACATTGCCCCATGTCTCACCCGGAGGTATGGCTGCATGTGCTCCCTATGCTCATCTGTCTCTAAATTTTCCCCTGTTGGAGGTCTCTACATGAGTGGATGCCTCCACTCGGTCTCCTCTCTGCTTCTCCAATTGTGGCTCCTCCACAATTGTTTAAGACTACTTATGAATCTGCTTTTGGGGCTACATGTTGAGAGGTAATTCACTCTCCCTCTCAGCCACCAAGTCTTTAATCTTTGCCTTGATCCTTAAGGATTTTCATGAATATTTTACCTCAAGACCATACAAGTTCCTGGCTTGCACACCAATCTATTTCATATGCCCCCCCCCCCCGTCATGAAATTTCATGAAAAAGAGTTGACTTTAAATTGGTGATATCTCCCTCATCTGAACTCCAATTCGGATGATTTTGTTTTTGAATTGGGGTAATTTTTCAGAAGGAATCCATATTTGTTATTATTGTTTGAAAATTTTCAGCAAAATATTCATATAGTCTCTACAAACTCTCTGCCCAAAAAAATCCTCCTCCTCAATCTGACCACTAGTACTCTTCTAGCTCCATTAAGAAGTATGCACATAGGGTCTTCTGTATCCACCCTGAACTAGAGTTCCATCAATTTGCAAGGAAAAATTTTTAATTCTTATTTTCTATATTTTCTTTAGCTCCGATACCATGTAGAATTATTTATACAAATCTAGATCTGATACCATCTAGATAGAAATCTACATGGTATCAGAGCTAGACTTGTAGAAATTTTCTACATGGTATCAAAGTTGAATTCAATTTACTAGAGGAGATTTTGAAGTTTTGAGTTTTGGGTTATATGTGAAATTCAAATTTTCAAGACATACTTAAAATGGCATTCTACTGTTTGCGGATTGAGTGACAGGATGAAGGTCATGTTGGAGGATAATGGCTTGAAGGAATTCATTGATCAAGACATTCCTAATCCACAAACATCGGATGAAAAATATCTGGCCGAATGGAAGAAGTGTGTGGAAATGGTGAGGCAGATAATCATTGAGGGAGTTCAAGACCACATTGCCTTGAGTATTTATGGAAATGAGACTTTGCATGTTGTATGGAAAGCATTGACAGACCTTTTCCATAATAGCAGTGACCATAGGAAGTTGGCACTAAAACATAAACTATGAAGAATCAATATGGAGGCGGGTGACTGAATTCCAAATTACTTGACCAAGTTCACTCATTGTCAAAATGAGCTTGGAAGTGTTGGAATCATTGTTGCTAAGGATGATATGGTGAGCCTAGCTCTTCTAGGACTTCCCAAGAGTTGGCATAGTTATCAAGACTCTGTCAATGGGAGGGAAAAGCTCCCAAATTAGGAATGACTATGGTCAGATTTGGTACAAGAGGAGTTTCGATGTAACACTAGAGATGACACCTCTTCCATCACCATGGGATAGGTGTAACACATTAGTGCACATGTCAAGAACCTTTATGATCTTGAGGTACAAGATGCATGAAAATCCCTAAGGAGAAAGGAAAAGGTTAGAGACTTGGTGGTTGAGACGGAGAGTGAATTACCTCTCAACATGCAGCCCCAAAAGAATCGTTAGAAGAAGTCTTAGACAATTTTGGATCAGCCACAATTGGAGAAGCAGAGAGGAGACTGAGTGGAGACACCCACTCATGCAAAGACCTCCAATATGGGGAAGTTTCTAGTCAAGTGGGAAGAGGGAGCACATGCAGCCATACTTCTAGATGTGAGGTGGGGCGATGTGAAGTGATAGTCACAAGAGTGCTGAAATTGGGCAGGGTTCATTGAGAGGTTTTATCTCATTGATTATACCTTGCTACGGGAGCCTAAAGTACATAGTAGTGGGAGGAATCAATGGCGATTAATGTTGTCAAAGATTAGAGTGATAGAGGCTAGAGATGTCAGATATTGAAGAGCATAGAGAAGGGTTGAAAATAGTGCAGAAAGGCAGAGTCAGTAGAAGCACAGAGTTTTCAATCGATAGAGACAGTAGCAATCATATACTTTGATGACATATGCATCATATTGATTCAAGTTGGATGTGTTTTTGTTTCTGGTGTTTAGTAACAACACTAGAGAGAAGTGTTTCATGCAGAAGATTTGAAAGGTTCAAGATCAGGATCAAGTTGAATTAATCTCTTGTTGAGAGGGAGTGTTGAAAAGAGGAACAGGAAATTTTAAAAATAGAATCCATAAATTTGAATTTAATTTTTCCTTGAATTAAATTGTGAATTAAAGTTGTAATTATTTTCTTAAAGCAACTTGTAATAGTTAACTAATTTAAGTTAACTTTGGAATTGTGAATTGGAAGTCTTTCCGTAGTCATGTATATGTTCTCCCTAATTTTTAGGGGATGGGATTGAGTTTATTGGAGTTGTAATTAGACAACTCAGTTTGAATGAGTTACAGTTAGTTGAACTAGTTCTAACTATTGGTTGAACTAGTCGAGGTCTAGTAGTGAGTTGGTGCGCTGGTACATCCTCAGTGCTACACCAGCTAACTGAAGATTTGGTCATAAATAAATCATGCATGTTAGTTCAGAGGAAGACCCAGTTGAGATTAGAGTGTAGGGACAGTGCACTATGAAATGTATAATTTTTTGAGTTTTACAAATAGTGCATGCAATCAGTTGAGGACCTAAGTTTGGATTGCACAATTATGGAAGAAGGATTTCCTCATTAAATAGAGGCTAATTCCTCAAGGAATTATGCATGGAAATAGGGGCTTGGAGAGATGCCAAATAGGATAAGGATTTGTCTTGAGCTAACTGTTGGTCACTTTAATTGCTGATTAAAGTGCTACATAAATTGTCAACACAGGGAAGTCTGATTATTTCAAAGGTGACTGCGTCCTATATGTACTCAATCTTAAAAGCACTAAAAGTTGTAGTGCAAAAAAATCACACCTCACTTTAATAACTGAAGCTCCACTTTGTGTTACAACAAATATACTTTATTGCAGATGTTTATCCAGAAGTTCTTAATTTCATTCAAGGAATAATCTAGCAAAAAGAAGTAAATATGCAAAGGAAAATAATGGCTATGCTATAACAGAGAATCAGGACCCTATCCCCGAAGCGGGAATCTGCAACACCTGCCTCTGTTTATCTAGCTCACCAATTCACACTGTAAACTTAATCATCGGTGAGACACTCATGAAATAACTTTAACCAATGCAACAATCGATTAAGAAAGGAACAGAGTTTCAACAAAGGTAAAACCATATCCAGAAAACAGTACTTGTTAACAAGGTATGAATAAAAGACACTCAACACACTGCAGAAATATAATGGGTGAATCTTGTGATGAAGGTGGGCCCTGTCCTTCTCACAAGATTCCCCAGGAGATGAGAAGTAGAAAAATATGTTTAGAACAAGAGTTTTATTCATCCATCAATATGTCATGTTACAGAAAGAAAAGATTCTAGTCCTGTCTCTTCAACTCAGCCTTTTTCACAGTCTGTTCATCCCCCCTCTAATGTAGATGTCTCCTCTTTATAAAGAGGAGACATCTATTACAAAAGATTTACATTGTAAAATTTTGTTTAACCCATTATACAAAAAACTATGGAAATTAGTTTCCCGTCAATAGAATGTTGTTACAACAATGCTGTCTTTAGATCATGGATCTTACATCCAATGTAACTGCTTCCTCGGTGATCAGTCTGGTTCCGTTGTTGCTGTCAAATTTGGAATGCAAATATCAACTATTTCAACTTCGAGATTTGCGTGTCATTCTCACTATTTCAGCAACTGCAAAAATAGTATTGCAAACTCCGGGCTGTTTCAGCAACGCGGACTGCACATCATTCTTTAACTGTTTCAGCAACTAAAAATTAAAAGATTAACTATGAAGATAGCATGATTATATGTTAAATAATTAAACGTATAGTGATGAGAAGAATCACTACATACCTTTGGAATAATTGAGTCAAAACACTAACAAGGACTTTCAAATATGGGTTGAAAAGGGTGACATTATAACAAAATGTATGGTCAGAAAGAGACAATATGAGGTCCTAACATGCCCCCAATTGAAATGGTTGCATGTCCCCATGCAACTTTTACTCTGAGTCAGAGTCGGAATACTGGGATGTAAAATGCAAATTACTTATACAATAAGTATAGAAGGTGTTGTCAAACATGTTTTTGAAACCATTGGCATTCTGAATTCTCTGCCATGCTGCAATTCCTCCTTTTTGGACAACGTGAAGTGAGCCTTATATTGATGTGCTGGCAACCAAAGAAGAGGGAAGTGGAAGTGATAACCCAACCAGTTTTGGGCACACTATTGAATGCATTCCACATAATTAGGTAGCCTTGATATTGTTGTTTGAAGATTAAGAGGGTTAAAAGGATGATATTCTCTCCTCTCCTTAGGGCAATGTTCCCAAAATAGATTATTTGCTTGTATGGCCAGAGTTCCCTTAGTCTTGACATAATGTTGGCAGTCCTTTAAGACTGTTGCCTGTAGTTCTTTGATATGCTCAGTCATTCCTGGCTCTTGTAAAACCCATCGATGTTCAGCAATAAAAGTAGCGACATTTTGTGGTTCATCTCGGATCCAGAGAAGGTAGTTCTCTTCATTGTGTGTTGCTGACATGAAAGCATTTTTTCGGGTAAGCTAATTGGCCAGGAAAGAAACGAAGGCTCTAATCTGAATGTCACCAATGAGAGGAATCAAATTAAGCTTCCTATCTTCAGGCATGGCCTCATTATGAAGATAGAGTTCACATAACAAATTATGTTCACCAATTGATGCTTCTGCAAAAGTTTCAATAAACTGCTAAGGTGTAGACACCTCGTGGGGTCATCCATCTCTAATTTCTTTCACTTGGAAGAACACTAGGCATTCTCTTAAAAACATATAATAGTTAAAGGATGGTTTTCTAGTGGTGAGTAATCTTTGAACTAGGTCAAAGATAAGAGACAGTCTGGTTTTTAGCATTTTATTTTCCTTATGTTGTGCACGAGACTATTCTAGGACTTCCCAATTTCTATATACATGATTCTGCCACATTGATTTATGTTCCTGTAATGCATTTTCTTGTGACATAGCATACTCTTTCTTCCATGTATCCATAAGTTCCTGAAAACTGGAGGTATGAGTGAAGACAATCCTTTCACACCGGGGTTCAGTCTGAGTAAAGACAGTCCTTGCACACTGGGGTTTAGTCTGAGTGAACACATCCTTCGAAGACTTTGGTGCAAGTTTTTCAACTTTAACAACTGGGGTAGGCCGGGGTACTTGTGGTTTCATTTCTTCTTCAGAGGTCTTTGAAGGCCCTGCTGGTTCTTGTGTAACAGCAGGGCGTTCCTATTTAACTATGATAGGAGTAGATGCATGGGTGGGTCCAGGCACTAGGACTTTGATTATCTTATAACTAGCTCAAGAATAGAGATCACCACACTGGTTGCACATGTATTCATTATATCGATCCTTTTCTACACTCCTCTCAGCTGCAGATGCTACTTGAGCTAAAATATACAGATTGTGTTCTCTTTCATAGACTTCTCTTGCCATGATTAACACCTGCTTATAAACCTCAATCTCAGATTTCAAAAACTCATTTTCTTCCTGAAGGGAGGCTAAAGTAACTGGGCCTTCTATAGCAGTTGCAGGTTCCAATGGATGGGAGGATCATTGTTCAGTGGTAGCTTCATCATTTGCATCCTCAGCAGGTGGTTCTTGTGTAGCACCTGCTGGACTAGTAGTTGGTTCTTGTGTAACAACTACCTCTAGGTCATATGCTTTCTATTCCTTGACAGGTGGTTCTTGTGTAACACCTGTTAGGTCAGTAGTTGGTTCTTGTGGAGCAGCTACATCTAGGTCATCTATCTCTTGTTTCTCAATAGGTGGTTCTTGTGTAACACCTGTTAGGTCTGTAGCTGGTTCTTGTGGAGCAGCTACATGTTGTACATCATCTTGAGTGTCTACTTTTGATAGATCAACAGCTAGTTCTTGTGGGGAAGCTGCATCTTTTGAAAGGAACGATGTCACAAACTCCTGAGAAAATTACATTTCGATACCCAAGGGTGAGGAAGGGAAGGATTCAGGGCCTTGGGGGTGTGGTGAGGTATGGGGCTTCAGGATAATGGGTGGGGAATTTTGGGTGATGGTCTCAGTTGCTGCTTCAGAAGACATCCTCGTTTGTCTTCGAGGCAGGAAGGTGGGCAGTACAGTGGTTTTCCTCTTAAGAACATTTTTCCTTTGGGTAGGAGGGTCATCAGTAGTAGCAACTTCTTTAATTGAGGCTCTTTTTCATATTTTTAGTGAAGGTGCATCCTTTTCTTGTCTTTTCCTTTTTAGCTTCGCAATGGGGATATTTTCATCTGAATCATCACTGGGGATATGGACCATGGGAATGGATTATTCAGGTAAGTTAAGGGATGGAGTAGATACGGGGGAGGGGTCAAGTGGATTGACTATTGTGGGTGGTGGAATTTTTGAGGAATCAAAGATGCTCCCTGGTTGTTGAACGAAAGGATTTTCAATTTGCTGCAAGATTCCAGGGGTCTGCTAAGGATTTTCAACATCTAATTAGGGAGTTTCGACTGATGTTCGAGAGATTTCGGCAGTTTCTTGAGGATTTCTAGTTGTTGGTTGAGGATTTTCAACAACTTCCTGCAGGTCTTCAACTGCTGGTTGAGCAACTTCAGCGGCTTCCTGGGGTGGGTTGTTAAGGAGAGAAGGATTCTATAGGGCAAAGCCCCTCTGAATTAAAAGCTGAACCAGGCGATGGTAAGGGATAGGAGTGGGTACTTTGCATGCATGGAATAATGTGACATGTTCTTTAGACACCCAAGCAGAGAGTATGGCATATTTAATAAATGACCATGTCTTAAATGATTCAATAGCACAAAGTCATGCTGGTACACTACCTGGAAATGTCCCTCGCAGTGAAATAGTTCTTGACAAACTCTACGACCTTCGGCCATGGAGGTGGTAATGAACAAAGTGCAACACCCTGCCTTTCGGTTCAACCCGCTCTCCTGGTAGAAGAAAATCTTGCTATGCGTTCAGAATGAGGTGTTTACAACTGAACCAACGAATGCCATTGATTGGTAACCTTGAAACTTGTGTTGTATCCTCCTCTGTTACCGGAATTCGCACTCCCTGAACAATAGAGTATCCTTCCCTTAAATTTCATGCGAATTTCAGGACTCGCTGAGAGTCAAAACTTTGAAGCCTTCAGAAATAATCCACCCAGCCTGCTTG
The DNA here is from genome assembly GCA_000404065.3 of Pinus taeda. Lineage (NCBI taxonomy): Eukaryota > Viridiplantae > Streptophyta > Pinopsida > Pinales > Pinaceae > Pinus > Pinus taeda. The sequence continues at coordinate 67,007 of APFE031314288.1, forward strand.
TTGAAAGATTCGATATGCTTCTAGGTACAATTCCAATAGAGCTGTTGAACCAGGTTCATTTCGAATAACATTGCCTCCCATCGTTAATGGTTTAGTAAAATGCACAGTACAGAGCCGAGTTACCGCAGGCAAAACAAAGTAAGATATTGCAAATGAGGTTGTGATAGAATAAAACAGAGACGAGGTGACGAGACACAGTCGTGACGGTGATTGACATATCGGGTAATAATTGAAAAATTTTGGTATTCCGCCCCCCTCTGCGGCTGAAATGATAAGTTTGAATGTACGACGATTTTGGCAATGATATCGAGATCTTCACATTAACTACAGTTTAATATCTACACATAAACACGCATACCTCACGTTTTACCTTTGATCATTGTGCTGACAATATAATCTCGGCATTGATGGATCACCAATGGTTATGAAAAAGGGTTTATAAAATATGAGGGTATTTGTATGAAAGGTTTTCTATATTCACGGGAGGTGATAGTGAAAGAACACAATTATCAGGATGAATGGCTGATTCTCTCTTATGAAAAGTGATATGTATTGGTCATTTTTGAGAGGAACTGATGCTTGAATCTCAGGAAAAATGAGAAAATTGATGCTTCTTAGGGAAATATGGAAAAGGTGGGTGTTTCAGCAATGGAGAAGTTGTTGTTTCAGCAACGAGAAAAATGGTGTTTCAACAATGGGAAAATGGTGTTTCAGCAACGGGAAAAATGGTGTTTAAGGAAAAATGAGAAAATGTTGCTGAAGGGTAGTGTGAGGGAATGGATTATGAATTGAAGTGAAATGGTAATGTTTCCCAAACCACAATCTGATCCTTCTTGCAATGGAATTGTTCTTTTCTTCTAGCCTCCGAATCTAAGACCTTTCTGGAATTGCTTATGCTTAATGGTCTTATCATGCCATCTGGTTCTTTGTTGTTGTATCATAGTTGTTTGATGGATGGCATCCAACCTCTTTTCATCCGATTCTTGAAGCTGCTACAACCTAGTTGTCTGTGCATCAATCAAGTCAAGGTTAACAGCTAAAGCAGTCCTTAACGTTTTAATTTCAAATTCCACAGGAAAAACAAAACTTTTACCATAAACTAATTCATAAGGTGAAAAACCTGTAGTGTTCCTCCAGGTGGTTTTGTAAGCCCATAATGCTTTAGGAAACCTTTGAAACCAATCCCTTCTATTCTCCTTTATTGTTTTTGTTAAAATGACATCTATGACTTTAATTGTACTTTCCACTTGCCCATTGGCTTGGGGGTGATAAGGTGTAGTCATTTTATGATTAATATGATATTTCTGAAGTGTAGCTTTAAACCCATGGGAGTTGAAAGGAGGTCCTCCATCTATGACTAGCTCTCTAGGCACTCCAAACCTAACAAAGATTTCTTCAAATAGAAAGGTTAAAACAGATTCCTCATTAGCTCTAATAAGTGCCTTAGCTTCCACCCATTTAGTCATATAATCTGTGCAAACCAATATGTAAACTCTTTGATTGGATGGAGGATTGATGGGTCCTATAAAATGTAGAGCCCATATTTCAAAGGGTTCAAGTATTACCTGGGGGTTCAGTGGCATTTCATCTCTATGACTAGGTTGGCCCATTCTCTAACAGCTATCACAGGCCCTAACATATTTCTTCGCATCCTTAAAAAGTGAGGGCCAATAATAACCCATCCTGAGAACATTATGTGTTGTTCTATTATCAGCAAAATACCCTCCACAAGGGCCATCATGACAAGCCTTCAATATGTCGTAAACCTCATCTTCTCTAATGCATCTCCAAATTTCCTGATTAAGTCCTGTATGAAAAAGACACCCATTTATCCAGCTGTACTGGGCACTTTGTTGAATAATTCTCCTTTTTTCTCTATGTGACAAGTGTGATGGTAGCTTTCCTGCAACTAAATAATTGGCAATGTCTGCATACCAAGGTGAGTGAGCAGATACTGCAAATAAGTATTCATCAGGAAAGGAATCTTCTACTGGAGTATCATCATTAGTTTTTATCTGAGAAAGGAAATCAAAAACTACATTTTCTTTACCTGGTCGATCTACAATTGTAATATAAAATTCTTGTAGTAATAATAACCATCTGGTAAATCGAGCATTTGTAACAAATTTATTCATTAAATACTTAATGGTCGAGTGATTAGTATGAACAAAAGTAGGGTAACTAGTAATATAATGTCATAACTTATTAATAGCATAAATGACTGCTAAAAACTCCTTCTCAGTAACCGTGTAATTGAGTTCAGCAAGGGTCATATTATTACTAATGAAATAGATAACATAAGGAAGATTGTTTTCTTCTTGACCCAAGACAGCCCCAATTGCAGTGTCTGAAGCATCAGAGGATATATGAAAGGTAAATGCCCAGTCAGGTCCCCTTAGAATAGGAGTTGTGGACAACTAACACTTAAGTTCATCAAATGATTTTTGGCAATCATCGGTCCACTTGAATTCAACATTTTTCGTAAGTAACACAAACAAAGGAGAAGCTATTTTAGAAAAATCTTTGATAAATCTTCTATAATATCCAGCATGTCCTAAAAAACTTCTTACATCAGTTTGTGTTTTGGGGATAGGAAGAGTCTGAATTACCTGCACTTTAAATGGATCAACTTGAATCCCTAGGAATGAAATGAAGTGTCCCAATACAATTCCTTCATTCATCATCATATGAAATTTTTCAGTACTTAAGGCAAGATGGGCTTCTATACAACGTTTAAGTACTTTCTCAAGGTTTTGTAGTGCATCCTCAAAAGTCACACCATAAGGAGTAAAGTCATCCATAAATATCTCCA
>APFE031314288.1:69828-84938 GCA_000404065.3 Pinus taeda
CGTGTAATTAAGTTCAGCAGGGGTCATATTCTTACTAATGAAATAGATAGCATAAGGAAGATTGTTTTTTTCTTGACCCAAGACAACTCCAATTGTAGTATCTGAATCACCATAGGATATATGAAAGGTCAATGCCCAACCATGTCCCCTTAAAATAGGAGCTGTAGACAACTCTTGCTTAAGTTCATCAAATGCTTTTTGGCAATCATCGGTCCACTTGAATTCAACATTTTTCATCAGTAACACAAACAAAGGAGAAGCTATTTTGGAAAAGTTTCTAATGAATCTTCTGTAATATCCAGCATGTCCTAAAAAACTTTTTACATCAGTTTGTGTTTTGGGGATAGGAAGAGTCTGAATTACCTGCACTTTAGATGGATCAACTTGAATCCCTAGGAATGAAATGAAGTGTCCCAATACAATTCCTTCATTCATCATCATATGACATTTTTCAGTACTTAAAGCAAGATGAGCTTCTATACAACGTTTAAGTACTTTCTCAAGGTTTTGTAATGCATCTTCAAAAGTCACACCATAAGGAGTAAAGTCATCCATAAATATCTCCAAAGAGTCATTAAGCATATCAAAGAAAATTCCTATAAATTCTCTTTGAAACGTTGTTGGAGCATTACATAGTCCAAATGGAAGAACTCTATAGGCAAAAGCTCCCCATGGACTAGTAAAAGTGGTCTTGTCTTGGTCTTGGGGTGAGATTTTGATCTAGTTATATCCACTAAAACCATCTAAAAGGAAAAGAATCTCTTTCCTGACAAACTGTCTAGCACCTGATCAATAAATGGCAAGAGGAAATGATATTTTTGAGTGGCTTTGTTTAAGGCTCTATAATCTACACATACTCTCCATTTCCTATTTTTCTTAGGTACTATTACTAATGGAGAAACCCATTCACTATCAGATATAGGGTATATGAACCATGCATTAAGCAATTTTTGAAGTTCTTCTTTAATAATTTCCCTTAGATTGGGATTCATTCGTCGCTGGGGTTGACAGACTGGTCGAGACCCCTCCTTGATATAGATACGATGAGTACATAATTCAGGAGAGATCCCCTTCATATCTATGTAGTCCCATGCGAATGCTTCCTTATTTTCATGAAGTATCATCATTAACTGTTGTGTTTCAGCATCTGTCAAGTTAGGGTTTATATTCAATGTTTTTCCAAGCTCAATTTCTACTGTTATACTCCTAGAGGAGATATCAGTTGACGTTTGAGATAACTTTTCAGATCTAAGGTTTTGCTGCGTTTCAGGTTCCAAAATTGCAGTTAACTGATCATATGTTTCAGAGGTAACCGAGGAGGGTTCAGAAATAAAGTTACTAATTACTTCATCCTCAGTTGTGTCTTTAAAAGTTAAGGCTTGTCCAATGGTCAAAATGGGTTGAGTATCCTCATCATCATAATCTAACCATATAGAATTATCATTGTTAATCATGAGTGTAGCATGAGGGTAGAGAGTGAGCTTCTTAGTTTCAAATCCATTAGAAATTGTCATTGAGCCTGATCTACAGTTGATGAAGGCATCTGTTGTCGACAGCCAGGGTCTCCCCAAAATCAGTGGATGTCCCCCCAACTTTGTTTTAGTCTGTAACACAACAAAGTCAGTTGGGTAGTTCCAAGATTTGACTGAAATTATGAGGTCTTCAATAACCCCTTCTGGTTTGATTGTGGAACGATCAGCAAGCTTTAGAATAGTTGGTGTCTCTCTAATTACATTCTTTAGCTATAATAACTGTGCAGTTTCAAGGGTCATAATATTTATGGCAGCACCTAAGTCTACTAGAACTCTAGAAACAAAAGTTTTTCCAACCTGTATTGTAACTGTAGGATGACCAGTGTCACCATATTTTACAGGAGGGGTCTTTCCCATCATTAAAGCAGCTAGATCACCCATCACATGAACTGTAAGGGGATCTTTAGCTTTTCTTCTAGGTTTCTTGATACAAATGTCTCTAACAGTTCTAGCATAAATTGGTACATCTCTAAGTGCTTGCAAGAGTGGAATTTTAACATACAAATTCTGCAATTCCCTTAGAAGGTTAAAAGTAGGGGGTTCAGGTGTCTTATTGGGAGCTAAACGCTCAGGGAATGGTGGCTCTACTATTCCAGCAGTTTTATTAGAGGGTGGCTCAACTGTTTCAACACCCTTATTGGATGATTTATCTTTCTATGTTTCTTCTTTATCAGAGTCATAAGAAGTAATATCATCAATAATAGGCTCGACTATTCTCTCAGACTGCAAATGAATGTCATTACATTGCACAAGGAAAATAGGTTGGTTCTGAATATCGATGACTTGCACAACTTTATTATTGTTATTATTAGGATTGGGGTTTGGTTGTACAGGCAGCTGGGGTCTTAATGTCTGGTTATTTGGTGGAGCATTTGATGGCAGAGAGAGAGATTGTTGATACTGAGGGAATTGGTTTGGAAATGGGATTTTTTGAGCTGTCAGCTTGGGTTCCAATGATTAAAATAAGATTGTTGTAGAGACCAGGGATTCCACATTGTAGGATCCATAAAGGGAGGGTTTGTTTGTTGCATGGGTGGGAATTTCATTTGGTTGAAGGGTGGGTATTGCATTTGATTGAACGGTAGGTAATTTGCTTGAAAATAAGGATAATTATTCCAACGATTAAATGGCATAATAGAATTTGTACCTTGTCCTCGTGGCTGCCATTGCCTCCTCTATGTCAGCAAGTAGACTACTTCAGCTTCTTCTTCAGTTGGTTGCAATGCTGCTTTTATTCTTGGTAAAGAAGGGCATTTTTGAGTCTCATGGTCCTTTCTGCAAATGGTGCAAATTGGTACCTTGTCCAGTGAGCATTCCCTTAGTGGGTGTTTTTCTCTGCATTTAGAGTAGAAGATGGCCAAAGTGGCTTCTGGCTCTGCCTGCTTCTTTTTTACCTGCAAGGTATCAATTTATGAAGCAAAATAGCTTAACATTTCATTTTTAAATTCTTCAAGTAATTACCTATTTCGGCTCTTGTTTCTCCCCCACTGGCTGATTTCTGGACTCTTGAATATGTACTATCCCTTCTTTTTGGTCTGTTTACCGCTCCTCTTGAGCATCTCTTACAGAGGTTGAAAATCTCATCGTATGATTCTTTAGATATATCCCCTTTACCAATCATATTCAACATGTTTAAACAGTCATCTCGTACCCCTTTCAACAGTATTGTCTTAAGAATATCCTTACTCATATTATGGTGATCGGATCTTTGCAAATTATATTGTAATCTCTCCACGAAATCTTCCAGATTTTTGTCCTCCTTCTGAACCATCTTAAATAGTTCCTCCTTTCTTTCTCTTGTCCGACAATAATCTTGGTATTTGGCCAAAAACGTCTCCTTCATCTGATCCCATGTCGTGATCACATGTCCTCCCAGGCTCATGAACCATCTTAGTGCATTTCCTTTTAATGTTGTTGGAAATAACTTTAACTTTTGAGGATTAGTAACATAATCATAACGTCTACTCAATATATCAAACTCAAACATAAATTCATCAGGGTCTTCAGATGATAAACCATGGAAATTAGGTAGGGCTGAGAGTGGGATGTTCATCATAGGAGTTGCCCCTCTCGGAAGATCCTCAATAGGGAATTCCAAGGTGGAAGGAGAATTCTTGCGTCTTCCTTCTCTTTGTCCCCCACCAAAGAGTCCTTCATTGTTTCCATCCATTGGTTGTTCTCCTATTACACTTGCCCAGTCTTCAACGCTTTCTGTTGGGCTATCAATATTTTGAATTGGTTCCTCAACTTCAATATCTTCTATTGGTTCTTCAATGTCTTCCACTGACTCCTCAGTTTGTTCCACTGTCTCTTCGGCCCTTTTAGGTCCCACTACTTCCTCCATTTCGTAGTCTGTTTGGAGAGAGTGCTGAGTCTGTGGCCTCCAAGAGCTTATCCTCTGAGACGTTTACGCTTTTGAAATAATTTCGTCAATGAAAGTTTTCCTTCCTCCTCTTCCTTTTCCCTTCCCACCTGTAGGATTAGTTTTCCTGTCCCCGACAACAACGCCAAAATGTTGGTCACTTTAATTGTTGATTAAAGTGCTACATAAATTGTCAACCCAGGGAAGTCTGGTTATTTCAAAGGTGACTGCGTACTATATGTACTCAATCTTAAAAGCACTAAAAGTTGTAGTACAAACAAATCACACCTCGCTTTAATAACTGAAGCTCCACTTTGTGTTACAACAAATATACTTTATTGCAGATGTTTATCAAGAAGTACTTAATTTCATTCAAGGAATAATCTAGTAGAAAGAAGTAAATCTGCAAAGGAAAACAATGGCTATGTTGTAACAGAAAATCAGGACCCTATCCCCGGAGCGGGAATCTGCAGCACCTGCCTCTGTTTATCTGGCTCGCCAATTCACTCTGTAAACTTAATCACCGGCGAGACACTCATGAAATAACTTTAACCAATGCAATAATCGATTAAGAAAGGAACAAAGTTTCAACAAAGGTAAAACAATATCCAGAAAACAGTACTTGTTAACAACGTATGAATAAAAGACACACTCAACACACTGTAGAAATATAATGGGTGAAGCTTGTGATGAAGGTGGGCCCTGTCCTTCTCACAAGATTCCCCAAGAGACGAGAACTAGAAAAAGATGTTCAGAACAAGAGTTTTATTCATCCATCAATATGTCATGTTACAGAAAGAAAAGATTCTAGTCCTGTCTCTTCAACTCAGCCTTTTTCACAGTATGTTCATCCCACCTCTAATGTAGATGTCTCCTCTTTATAAAGAGGAGACATCTATTACAGAAGATTTACATTGTAAAATTTTGTTTAACCCATTATAAAAAAAAATAGGGAAATCAGTTTCCCGTCAACAAAATGTTGTTACAGCAATGTTGTCTTTAGATCATGGACGTTACATCCAATGTAACAGCTTCCTCAGTGATCAGTCTGGTTCCATTGTTGCTGTCAAATTTGGAATGCAAATCTCAACTGTTTCAACTTCGAGATTTGCGTGTCGTTCTCATTGTTTCAGCAACTGCAAAAATAGTATTGCAAACTCTGAGCAGTTTCAGCAACGCGGACTGCACATCATTCTTTAACTGTTTCAGCAACTAATAATTCAAAGATTAACTATGAAGATAGCATGATTATATGTTAAATAATTAAACGTAGAGTGATGAGAAGAATCACTACATACCTTTGGAATAATTGAGTCAAAACACTAACAAGGACTTTCAAATATGGGTTGAAAAGGGTGACATTATAACAAAATGTATAGTTAGAAAGAGACAATATGAGGTCCTAACACTAACTTCTGTGCTGAGAGTTGATTATACTTGTGTAGGGATTGTTCTTGTGAGAACAATAATTGTATTCTCATCTTGGATTTCTGATTAATGCAATATAGATAGTAGGGGTTTTGATTTGTGGCTTTCCCTTGTGGCTTTCCCCAGATACATATTTTGTTATGTGCCATTGATTATCCTCCTCTATTCGATTACTGTTTTCATTGATATTTATGGGCTTTTGTTGTAAAGAGTAGAGTATATTCTTGTCTTGTGTTTTAGGAAATTACATGAGTTGTGGATCTATAGGAAAATCTACATGGTATCAGAGCTAGATTTGTAGAAATTTTCTACATGGTATCAGAGTTGATTTCAATATACTAGAGGAGATTTCGAATTTTTGAGTTTTGGGTTACAGGTGAATTCGAATTTGCAACACATAATTCAGTTGGAGGTCTACGGTTTGTGGCTCGAGTATGCCTTGGATGGAAGATCAAATTACATAGCCTAGAAGGACAAGATGTAGGTTGTGTCGGAGGATAATGGCTTGAAGGAATTCATTGATCAATACATTCCTAAGCCACCATAATCGGATGCAAAATATCTGGCTAAATGGAAGAAGTGTGTAGCAAGGGCGAGGCGGATAATCCTTGAGGGAGGGAGGGAGGTGGGGCGATGTGAAGTGAAAGTCCCAAGAGGGATGAAATTGGGAAGGGTCCATTGAGATTTTTTATCTCATGGATCGCACCTTGGTATGGGAGCCCAAAGTACATAGTAGTGGGCGGAATCAATGGCTATTGATGCAGTCAGAGATCAGAGTGACAAAGGCTAGAGAAGTCATATATTGAATTTCACAGAGAAGGCTTGACGACAATAGAAGCACAAAGTTTTCAGTTGATAGAGGTAGTAGAAGTCAAATACTTTGATGACAGATGCATCATACTGATTTAGGTTGGATGATTTTTTGTTTCTGGAGTTGTTGTAGCAACAACACTAGAGAGAAGTGTTGCATGTAGAACATTCCAAAGGTCCAAGATCGTGATTGAGTTGAATTCCTTTCTTGTTGAGAGGGAGTGTTGGGAATAACAACAAGAAATGTTAAAAAAAGAAACCATAAATTCCAATTTAATTTGTCTTTGAATTAAATTGTAAATAAATTTGTAATTATTTTATCATAGCAACTTGTAATAGTTAACTAAGTTAAGTTGACTTAGTTAACTTAGGAATTCCAAGTTGGAAGTCTTTCTGTAGTCATGTATATGTTCTCCCTAAATTTTAGGGTTCCAAATTGAGTTTATTGGAGTTGTAATTAGAAAAATCAGTTTGAATGAGTTATAGTCAGTTAAACTAGTTCTAATAGTTGGTGGAACTAGTAGAGGTCTAGTAGTGAGTTGGTGCACTGGTGCATCCACAATGTTACACTATCTAACTAAATAATCACTCATAAATAACTTATGCATGTCAATTCACAGGAAGACCCAGTTGAGATTAGAGTGCAGGGACAATGTATAATCAGCTGTATAATTTTTTGAGTTTTACATATAGTGCATGCAATCAGTTGACGACCTAAGTTTGGATTGTGCAATTATGGAAGAAGGATTTCCTCATTAAATAGAAGCTAATTCCTCAAGGAATTGCACAATAAAATAGGGCCTTGGAGATCTATTGAATTGGCTAAGGATTTGGCTTGAGCTAGCTTGTGAGCTAAGAGTTGATTATACTTGTGCAGGTATTGTTCTTATGAGAACAATCATTGTATTCTCATCTTGGATTTCTAATTAATGAAATAAAGATAGTAGGGGTTTTGAGTTGTGGCTTTCCCTGTATACATATTGTGTTCGATGCCATTGATTTTCTTCCTTTTGTTAATTATTGTTTTCATTGATATTTATGGGCTTCCATTATAAAGAGTAGAGTATATTCTTGTCTTGTGTTTTAGGAAATTACATGAGTTTTAAATCTACATGAAAATCTACACATATACCTTTTTATTCTATCTCCTATCTATCTATTCTTCTATATATATATATATCTATTAATATATTTATATATAATATATATATTAATATATAGATTTGATGATTATATTCTTGTTGAATCAAGATGTTATATAATGTTATTCTTTTTTAAATTCATATATATTACACAAAATAGATGAAGATATACATTTGTAGCATTAGTATTAGTGAATAAGAAATCCAAATTATTTTGTTTAAAAAAACCTCCAAAGATATTTGATTTAAAAGAATCAATGGTTTTAATTTTTGTGAATATAATTTTCACACTATAAATTTATATAAACTTAAATTGGCATTCTGTAAAATTTTGTAAATGGAAATGAAAATCACAAATTATTATAGTTTTTATCTTTCAAAGGAAAGGATGAGTGTCAATTCAAGACTTCATTTGTCTATATGAAATTTTTACTTAATTTCTTTGTTGTGTAAGATTCAATTTTAATTAAGATTATGGATATATGCCAAATATGAGAGAAGAAAAACCTAAAGTTTATTGGTGTTAGGATAGAGGGATTGGAGCCAAGTGTGAGCAAGATAAATTGTTACCATAGGTCTAGAGGCTCTTTTCTTCCTTAAAACAAACAAAGCAACAAGTTTGTAGATTCATTTGTGGATGCCATTGTTGGATCCAACTCTACACATTTTAGTTTTGAAGGTATTTTGCAAAGGAAATGATAATTGTAGGTGCTTAGGTCGGGGACCAAATGCTTTGACTATAAAGAATGGTGAGAAGATGATATTTTGACTTGGAGATATAATATAGAAGAAGGGTCACCTAATATTGAAAGTTGTGCTCAAGGATTATTGGGGTTGTCTTCCTCAAGATAATTATCATGTTTTCCTTTTAAATATTATATTAGTTGCATAAATGGTTGCAAATTCCATAAGGTGTCATTAACAATCCCCACCTAGTTTGTTGTCTCAATATTGGTTCAAATTCTTATGATAATTTTCATTTGGTTTCTCCTTTAACATTACTTCCATTATAATTATTTCTTTTTTTTTTTTAATTTTTGGCTAACTTGTGTGATACCTTATTCAAGCATAGAGTTTTCCATATTTCTACAAACAGTGGTGAAAAGTGCATTCTTTTGTCTCTCTAAAAATCCCCTCCACCCCGTTGTACTATCATGGTCTATGGAAGGTGTTCATATTAATTTGACCTAATATCAAAGGTTTGCTATGAAGAATGGGTTACAAAAATCCTCTTTTATCCAACATCAACAAAGCTCAAAACAAATGCCATCATTGCAATCAGTTTGTTGAGAACTTTCTAGTGATATAAATTTTATCTCGATCCATCTCTAGCATTGAAAGTTATGAACTTTTAATTTTGACCAATTATATAAAGCCACATCAGCATTGAGTTTCTATGTGGCATCCATGTGGATTTTACCTAGCTCATTTGGAATCATCATATTAACATAATCCAAGGTGCATATTATAATAGTGTTGCCACATGGAATCCACATGTAGTCCACATTGCATTGCCACATCATCATAATGTGGGTCCACATAATGATGGTATTTCCACATGTCATCCATATGGCCATTCGCAAATACTCATGCCACTTTCCACATCAACTCGGGAACTAGGCCTTACCAGGGCTTTCCCCTTCATTTTTTGCAACTTTTTCATGTTTTATCTGACCCGCAACATATCTAGTGTTACAATATTGTATTAAATCTTATCATCCCTAGACATTGAATCTACGAATCAATCCCTCATGCAATGTATTTGGCATAGGAACCACAGAATGATAGATGGGTCACCACAAATTTGGCCCCTCACAAAGGTTGGTTCTCTCATCCACATCCAAATACCAAATACAGAGATGTTTAGCTTCTTCACAAAGGTGTTTGTCCCTAGATACAAATTGCATGGGAAAAGGATATTTGAGCCAACGACATACTTGGTCTCACCACAAACATGATCCCTCATAAACCTAGTTTAGGGCCCATCGTATGATATACAATTCATGATAAGTATGGACCCTTACAAAATTGTATGCCCTCATCCACATCAAAATTCCAGATGCATGGATGTTCAACTTCGTCACAAGGGATTTCAACCGTGGATACAAATGACCTATGGAAAGGATATTTTTCCTCACAGCATATATGAGCCATGCTCAAGGGAAATTTTCTTAGTCGATCATGGACCTCAAATGCCTGGATAAATTTGCTATAAACAAGTAATCCAGTCATGTGTTGATGCAACATTCACATGGTAGATTTGATCCTTGTGACCCCCAAATTACTATATCACTGTATCTCTACACCAATATAAATAAGAAGAGAAAAAAAAGAATTAGGGTAAATTTTGTAAGGTAGAGGGAACTTCTTGAACAAAAAATTTCCTAAATATAAATATGAAGATCTGCAAAAATATTGTCATAAGTACTAAGCCCCATCCAAATTGAATAAAAATGGTACTCATAAGAGCCAAACTACCTTAGATAGTGAATAAGAGGAATTCATGGTTCCAAGGCCAAATCACCCAACTTCAACTCTACACAAGATGAGATATGCAAGGAATTTCCATTCTGAGATTTATTATAGGTCAGTTAATTTATTTAATGAATTAGGATTTCTTCATTCATTAGTAAGGATGTATGCAGGCTTCTGTTACCATTCAATAGAATTACATATCATGTTGACACAATGAATCTTAGGATGTCAAAACTGATTACAATTCTTGGTTACAAAAATATATAGTGTTCATAAACCCATAGAATCATCAAATCATTCATAGGATAAGTGACCATTGGCTCTCACCAGCTACCCATTTAACACACAAGATATAGACTAAACTTATAACATGTAAGATGACCTACAATCATTATTATGGCAGTGAGTTGCCTAAATTCATAAAAATTTATGATAACTGAAAACTTATAAGATATTATCTTAACTGAGTGAACTTAAGACAATCAATCATAATCATGTAAGTGATCATGAAATATGGAAACAATCAAATAATTTAAACATTCCTTACCACCATGGATAATTAAGATAACTTATCAGCCATGTATATACAATGATTCACACATTCTTTCATGAATCATACAAAACAATAAGCCAATAATATAACAAGAATAGTCATCATCCATAAATCAAATATGAATAAATAATTATACTTATCTAAGTATGTGATATTATTTGGAAACTAAAGAAGGGATTTCTACACTCCACTCAAACATAGGCCAACTACACTATAATATTTCTTTCAGTTGGTCAACATGGAACTAGATTTAGAGTTTGAGGAAATTCTTGTACAAGGGAAATTCACACCAATGGCTTCGTCGAACTCTCAAGAGATGGAGTCCATTGTATAGGTGATTCATGAACTAATCTATAGCAGCCACCACCATAGTGACCCACTTACTCTCGGAGTTTCAAAACACAGGTATTTATCGAAAATCTAGAAAGTTATGTTTCTCAATTTCAAGGGATTGACTCCACTATGAAGGTGGTTCATTAACTAGCTAGCAAGCGCTTAATGATTCATAGAACAATAACAAGCACTGGGTGGTTCAACATCGTAATTGAAAGAACCCAATGTTTTAATCAACCCCTTAGCAAGCACCTAGTGGCTCATCAGCTAAGAAGCAAGCACTAAGTGGTTCATGAGTTGAATAGTGATCACTTACTGGTTCATCAACAAAAAAAAGAGCACTAAGTGGTTCATATGCCAAAGGAAAGCACTTAGTGTTTGGTATGATCCAAATCTCCAAATCACTCATAATATGCCTTTAATGCACCCTTTTCTCTAGTAATATAATAGTTCTTATGCCCCATAATTAGAGAAAGAGAGAGAGAGAGAGAGAGAGAGAGAGAGAGAGAGAGAGAGAAATTGTTAGGTCCCTCTAATACTAGTGATTCCCCCATTATTATTGTCATTGTAGCCCTTATTGTTATTTTTGTGCCCCTATTGTCCCAATATTGTTTTATTGGGCCCCATAGAAGCCCACTATTGTTATTATTGTGCCCTTATATTATTACTGTTATGTCGGCTTTCATTATATTGTGACCCCTTCGACTCCTATATATAGAAAGGAGGTTTTGTCATTTGTATCATCCAAGAATTGTTCATTCGTTTAATGTAAAGGAGGTTGTGCCATCGGAGAGGATAATTTTTAAGTCATTGATCTATCTTTTCTTCTATTTTGTGAGCTAGTTGCATAACAATTGGCATCAGAGCTTTGGATTCTAGGGTTTCACTTCTTTGAACAGGCCATCGTGGTATTTTCACTATCACTTTTTTTATACGATGTTTCAGAAACTAAAAGTAAAACCCATTTAAGATTAAATATAGATGAACCTTGGGTACAAATGTCAAATCTTGTCTCGCTATAGTTTCAGAGATATGATCCAAGGAATTTAGGGTCTTTACAGGATCCTAAATTATATCTCAAACAAGTGACCTAGGGAAAATCGTCATAAGTGTCTCTTTGAGCATCAGATTGAAATTTCTTAAAAATTTAGAGAAAGAGGATGGACTTTATTTATTTTGTATCAGTTTCAGATCTGAAGGTCGAAACAAGTTTTCTCTACTGAACTAGTCTTTAATCAAGTCATTGTGGGAGATTTGGCATAACTCTTCCTTGGAGAATCCATTCTTGATCAGACTTGTGGGGTTGGAAAGAGGACTTAAAGTTCTATCGCTAGAAAATAATTCAAACCTTGGAGATTTGAAACTACAGAGTAAAACAGATTCAATATCGAGCTCCTACAAAGCAAAAAAAGTTGTGTAGTTTTTTTTTCATAAGTTTGGTTTGAAAAATTAGTTTGAAGGAATTCAAAGGGCATAGTGAAGCATAATTATCATTAAATGATGCCCTGAAGAAATAAAATGGAAAAACCTAGTAAGAAACCTGAAAGCTCTAACATTACTCATGAAGAAGAGGAAGAAATGAAACATGATATATCAAAATTACGAGACCAAGTGAAACAAAATTCACTCTCGCAAAAAATAATAGAAGCTAAGATGGATGGTTTAAAGAAAGGCGTGGAAGCTAAGATCGATGGTTTAAAGAAAGACATGGAAGCTAAGATGGATAGCTTGGAAGCTAATATGGATGGCATGGAACCTAAGATGAATTGCGTGGAAGCTAAGATGGATGGTATAGAAGAAAAACATAAAGGCAACATGGAAGATTTGAAGATATATTTGACAAAGTTGCTACAAGAAATGCTTACTAATGGCGAAAGGGTAGTAAAGTAAACTAATGAGGAGAACAAAATAAATATTAATAATGATTTCATAGACTCTAACATTGGATTGAAGACCCACCATGTTCCAAAGATCAATATGACGAAGTTTGATGGCAAGGATCCCATAACATGGATACTACATATGGAGAAATATTTCGATATC
This sequence comes from Pinus taeda, assembly GCA_000404065.3. Lineage (NCBI taxonomy): Eukaryota > Viridiplantae > Streptophyta > Pinopsida > Pinales > Pinaceae > Pinus > Pinus taeda. The sequence goes on from APFE031314288.1 coordinate 82,507, forward strand.
CATAATGTGCAAAACACATAAAAGGTATGCATTGCAACTTTATATTTGGAACCAAATATGTTTGTATGCTATCAATGGCTTTGCTCTCGTAAAAAAATTGTCACTTGGGCAATTTTTACAGAATAAATGATAGAAAATTATGAGGATACAAAAAGAAACACCTTTTTTAGCCAATTGATAAATCTCAAACAAAAGGGTTCAATGATGGAGCACATTGAGGACTTCCAAAAATTGAATATAAGGCTCAAATATATTCTAGAGGAGCATAGGATTGATGTGTTCATAGGGATTTAAAGGATAAGGATCCTTTGGGAACTTGATTTATTGGAGAAGGTATTCAGGTTGGGAAGAAAAATGGAAAGAAAAATTATGGCAACAAGGAAGCCTACCACTCACAACTATAAAGATGGAAGAGTGTTGTTTTCCCCTAGTCTTCCACAACCTATAAGGTTGACACCACAACAATTGGAAGAAAAAAGAGCAAAAGGGCTTTGTTACAGTTGTGATAGCAAATACACTAAAGGTCATAAGTGTGCTAGGAAGAAATTATTCTACATAGATTGTGAAGAGGAAGAAGAAAAGGACAAGAAACATCAAAAGAAGAGGATATACACCAGGAACAAACCCTAGAGAAAGAAGAAATGAATCTGACCATATCTTGCAATGCATTGGCTGGAATTACCACTCCTTAAACTATCAAGATAGAAGGAAATATCAAGAAGAGAAATGTAATAGTGTTGATTGATTCGGGCAATACCCATAATTTTATTCATTGTAAGATAGCCAATGAATTGAATTTCTTCCTATATCCAGCGCCAGAGTGTCAAGTGATGGTTGCAAGTGGAGGAACCATAAATTGCCTGGAAAAGTGCCATAAAATCAAGTTATCCATGGGACAATATGTATTGAATATCCCAATTGTTTCCATTCCAATGGGTGGTGCTGATGTTGTATTAAGAGTCCAATGGCTAAAATATTGGGTACGATAACTTTTAATTTTCAAGAATTTTTCATGAATTTTTTTGGGAGGAAAGGAAGTTGAACTAAGGGGTATCACAGTGAAACCAAGAAATATAATCAGCTCTAATGGAATGAAAAATCTTCTAAAGAAAGAAAAAAGAGGCGTAATTGCACAATTATGTTCGGTAGAGGTTCCCACATCAAAATCATCTATTTCTCTAGATCTTCAAAAAGTATTTGATAATCATTCCAAGGTATTTGAGACTCTCAAAGGCCTCCCACCTATTCATGACCATGATCATGCTATTCATTTGATTCCAGGAATTTTTCCTCTAAACATCAGGCTTTAAAGATATCCCATTGCCCAAAAGAGTGAAATTAAACGTATGGTTACAGATATGCTAGAGATCAGTATAATTCAACCTAGTCAAAGTTCTTTCTCTACTCTAGTAGCATTGGTGCATAAGAAGGAGGGATCATGGCGCATGTGTCCGGATTATAGGGAGATCAACAAGCTCACTATTAAAGATAAAATTTACATTCCTTTCATTGATGAATTATTGGATGAATTTCAAGGATCAATTTACTTCACCAAGTTTGATCTTCATTCAAGATATCATCAAATTAGAATGAAGATTGAAGACATTCCAAAAGCAACATTTAGAACTCATGAGGGTCATTATGAATTTTTGGTCATGCCTTTTGGCCTTACCAATGCACCTTCTACATTTCAAGGTTGATGAATTCCATTTTAAAACCCTTCCTTAGAAAATTTGTGTTAGTATTTTTTGATGATATACTAATCTACAACAAGTCTTGGAAGGATCATGTTGAACATGTTGATAGGGTGCTACAACTATTGGAGGAGAAACAATTATATGCAACAAGATCCAAATGTTTCTTTGGAGTACAAGAGGTAGAATATCTAGGTCATATTGTATCTCATGAAGGAGTTAAGGTAGACCCTAGCAAAATTAAATCCATTAAGGAATGGAAAATCCCCACATCCATAAAGCATCTGCGAGTATTTCTCGGGTTGACAGGGTATTATCACAAGTTTGTTAAGAATTATGGGAGAATAGCAGCACCTCGAACAACATTATTGAAGAAAGATGCGTTTTCATGGACTCCAGAAGCAACAAAGGCCTTCAAACATCTTAAAGAGGCAATGTGCCAAGAACCAATCTTAGCTAAACCGGACTTCACAAAAACCTTTATTGTGGAATGTGATGCTTCAGGAAATGGAATTGGTGTTGTTTTAATGCAAGATGAAAGACCCATTGCTTTTGGAAGTCGTCCAATCAAGGGAAAGTTTTTACACAAAGCTATTTATGAGAAGGAAATGTTGGCAATACTCCATGCACTTAAGAAATGGTGACCCTACCTAATGGGAAGACACTCAAGGTAAAAACGGATCATGATAGCCTTAAATAATTTTTAGAACAAAGATTATCCTCTAAAGAGCAACAAAA
>APFE031314299.1:30298-43359 GCA_000404065.3 Pinus taeda
AAACATATACATGGTGCAACATGCCTTTGAGGTATTCAACATTTTATTTTGACTGTTTGACTCACCTATAACACTTTAACATGTGCTAGACCTATTTCAATGAGCAAGAAACTCATTGACATATATCATAAAAATAATATTTATTTTCTTGAATAAATACAAATATCAAAAGTACATTTATGAAGACTGAATCTAGTTACATTTCATTCAACACTCCCTCTTAACTAGGGAGGTATTCATACAACATTACAAGGTGTTTGGCTATGTTTCAATATTGAAGAATTCACAGTAGAGAAACCTAATTGGCAATCCATCTGTTATAGCATCATAGTAACCAACATTGTTTCCATAACAAGGCCTTGACTGACAACTCTATCTCTCAATATATCAGAGCACAATGTTGTTGAGACCAATGACTTATAGACATCTTAATCATTGTCTCTCAAGGTACATACCCATATGGGTGTTAATTGAGTATGACCTTATAAGACTATTATTATCTTGGGTTCCCAGCCCTCAAAGAATATTGGTCCTCTTGCCTACACTTGTCTTGGATGCCCTACACATCCTCCAAGAGTATCAAATGCCATATGATTACCCAATCCTCCCCTTCTTTCTACCCAAGTGAAGACAAGAATGTTGTGTCTATCTCTTCCTATCAATTGAGGAAGATATGCCCAAGTATCCTCTAAAAAGGTACTTGTCCAAGTTACTTTGTAATTGGGAACTTATTATAACTCCCTCTTATCTAGGAACTTGTTCATTCATTAGCAACTTCTTCTTCATGGGTCCTTCAGCTCCTTGATCTCCTTCCTTCCTTGATGCCATAAATTCTTTGTTTGAACTTCTTCTTGGTAGGGCACCATCCATCGATCACTTTCATTCCTGGTTTGTCATGTCATTACTTCCTTCGTGGAAAGCGGCATTCTTGTCATATATCAAGTTCTCTTGTCATATGTTTATTCCTTGTCATCTCATCCTATGCTTAAAACTACTCTTTACATGGATGCTTCTTTGTACTTGCTTGTTCCCATGCTTTGATCTAGTAGCCCTTCATGACTACTCTTTACATGGATGCTTCTTTGTACTTGCTTGTTCCCATGCTTTGATCTAGTAGCCCTTCATGACTTCATCCTGATATTGTTTCACCATTAAATGGTGCTTTTGTTGGATGAAGTCTTCATCATTACATATTCTTAGAGTAGAATCAATTATTTTCACCTTTCATATCTCCAAGGCCTTCATAGGTGTCAAGGGTCCTTTGATATTTTTATTCCTTTGTCAGAGTTGTCATGCCTTCTTTCGGGAGATGTCTTCAAAGAATTTTTGTCAGATAGAGAGTTATTTGTGATCATGGTGTTCTTCACATGCTTTATCTCTTTATTCATTTGCTTCTTCATGGACAGGTTGGTCAACCACCTTCTACTTCTTGTGGGAGCACTTGTCCATATTGGACTAGTTAACGTTTCTTCCTGCTTCTTACTCAACAATCTTATACTCCTCATGTGAGTATTTTCCTTTTGTTTAACTTCATTGCATTGTAGTACATTCCTTCGAGCATGTTATTGGTGAAAGAGATTCTTTCATACTTGATCATGTCATAGAACTATTCCCATGAATCAATAATATACATATGATAACATGACTAAAATTTGATGCATACACACCTCATCTTGATTCTCCTTTGATCATCTTAGCTTCATTTGGTTGTCCTAGGTGTGGCCCTTCTTGCTTCATCTTAGCTTGCCTGCATATCATCCTTTTCTTGAATCCCATGAGTGGGATTCCTAATGAGACATCTTATTTTGTTTATGAATCTTCTTTTGAAGATTCCATCATAGGATCTTGAAGACTCGTACCCTGCAAATGTTTCTTTCTTTTTGTGATGGAGGTCCTCTAATATTCTTAATCATGATCAATTTTATTTCATTGTGGATGAGGTCCTATAATAGGTATGCTCCTTCTAGATGAATATCTTGAGCTATATCTACCATGCTCCTATATTCTAGAAGATATTTCTAACCATGCATTTTGTTCTATTTATAAATGCTCCTTCTACATGAGTATTTTGAACTCTATGTACATCATGCTTATATATTCTAGAAGATGTTTCTAGCCATGCAATGTTATTCTATTCCTACATGCTTCTATACTACTCAAAACTTTGTAAGAAGACTTTAAGTGAAGAGTTTGTCTTAGTCATAGTAGAGATCTAGAGGATCTTCTTTCTTTTGCTTCTTTTCTTCTTCTTTCACCTCTTGAGTCATGTGAGATTCTTCCATTTTTCTTTTGTTGTTGTTGTCCTTCTTTAGTTTAGGACAACTCCTTTTGTAGTGTCCATATTCTTGGTATCCATAACATTGGATTTTGTACTTATCTTTGTTGTTTGTTCTTCGTGGACCAAATTTTCCCTTTCTCTTGGCCATGGTAGTAAATGCTTGCTCCTTTTATCCCACATATTCCTTTTCTTTGAGTCTTGTTTACTATATCTTGAATAGATACCACATTTCGCTTAGTGGGGTGGCTTCCTTCTTTGCATATATGCTTGATGCGAAGTTGCCCCAATCCTCAGGTAGAGCATTGGGTATTGTAATTGTCATTTCTCTGTAGGACATAAATTCCCCTAGCTCTTGATGTTGATACCTCATCTTATAGATCTTCATAAACTATGGAGCTATTCCTTCCTTTTATATATTCATCTTGTACAATTCATTTCGTAGAGATATCACTTCTCCAGCTGTGCTTGCCGAGAATATCTCTACTAGTTTTTCATAGATTTCTTTTGATGTTTCAAGTTTGGAGACATAAGGAATGAGAGGGTCTTTGATGGATTCTATAAGAATCCTTTGATCTCTTGTCTCATCCTTATTATACTTGGATAAGGATTGAGTTTGTTCCTTAGTAGGAATAGTGACATTCCCTTTGATGTGTTCTAGGAGTTCATTCTCCTTGAGAAGTAAATCAATCCTCTTCTTCCATGCAAGAAAGTTGTTGGTACCTACCAATTTGTTGCTTTCCTTGCAAAAAGAAATTGATGTATATTCATAAGGGGACATATACTTACTTGATATATTTTGAGATGTAGTGAACTTGCTTCTCCTTGAAGAATTGATGGCTTGCTTTCTGTAGATCTTGATGTTATTCAAGTTGATTTCTCCAAGTGGACTTGCTTGATGATGAGATTTGCTTGATGACTTGTAGCTTGATGTAGGCCCCTCTTTGATTTTCTCTTCTTGTAGGTGCCTTTATGTAAGGCTCTTCTTCTTGATTTTTAGTCTTCCTTTCTAAAAGATAGATGGTAGATATTCTTGTCCTTGAAGTGATTGAGACTTCTTGGCTAGATGCTTCAACTTTTGTAGATGTCCTTCCTTGACGGGTGTTCTTGAGACCAGAAGAGCTCATTTGCTCTAGTATAGAACATGAGGTGGATGGATTCATTGAAATGGATGAGATCATTCAGCCTTTTCTTGGAATGTAGATTTTTTTTAAAAGAGGACATCTGAAGAAGTCAAGGCAAATACCACCCTATCTAATAGGGAGTGTTGAATTTCTATAGCTATGGTCAGTATTCATCATTGTATTAACTGAAAATAATTTAAAGAGAATGGAAATATAAATTTGATTTCAAGTCGACTCCAAATTAAAATTCAAAATTTTCCTCCAAGATCAAATTGACCAGCCCTAATGACACTCCTATTCAGGCTCATTCATCAACTATTTATTACCATTCATCCTCTTCACTTGGAGCCAATTTCGAATTGCTCAATCATCTAATTTTATGTACATCCATACGAAGGAGAGAGAGAAGAGGAAGTCTGAAGTTTGACCAAGTCTTTCTAGTGTTGATAGAGCCTATTTTGTCTATGTTTTTGATTTTTGCTCAGTTCACATGTGTGGACCATAGGTTGAATCTTTTGTGGATATTCTAGGCAGTAGACCAAAATTCCGGTGTAGCAAAAGGAGGCTGAAATTTGACCTATTTGATATGAGTTGACTAGTAGTTACATAAGGCTAAAAATATCTCTGCTTGACCAAGTTTGGCCTAGGCTTATTTACTAGTCAATTTGACTAGGTAAATATCAAATTGTATCTCTTGTTGGATTGGACAATTTCTCTAAGAAAATGTTGTTGGGTTTTTATATAGTTAGGGTTTTCCTAGGGAAAAAATTGCGTATCTTTTGTTTGGATGTCTCTTCATGATTCTACAGTCATTATTTTTTTACTATTGATATTTTCTATGTATAATTGCTTAATGATGAATGTAACTTAAATGGATTAATGAAGAAATCATTGGAAAGTAATTGTCATATTACAAGATAATGAAAAATCAACAGTCGCCACATAAATAAAGATGTTAGAAGTGCACATGTAGAGAAGGATAAAGAATTAGGTTCTCAAAGGTCATTGGAAGAAGTCTTTCAGATATTCCCAAAAACAAATCCAAGACAAGGAACTAGGGGTAGAAAATGAAGCCACTTTTGGAAAAAAAAAGAGAGAAAGATGGATGGTGATTCTGCATTTTCAAAGAAGGCTAAAGAAGGTAATGCTTCTTCCTCTCCGTCCTTTTCAGAAGTGTTAAAGAAAAATTAAAGTCCCTCCCCCCCTTTGGCAATTGGTAGGAAAGATTGCAAAAAGTAAAATTCCAACTCCCATAAAGCTCCAAGCTTCATTAATTTAATAGGATTGTCTCTAAATATCGGGGACTCACCTTGGATCAGGATCAATAAAGAAGATATCTCTTCAAATGATTAAAGAAAATAAATCAATATGAAAAGTAATTTTTTCTATTTGTCAAATTAGTTTTGGCACATCTACAATTGGAATAGTCCTGAAACTACTTTACTTTATATGAAGTAAATAGGAAACAAATTTGTAGGTGGATGAAAGAGATTTTGTTTGTTCCGACCAAGCTCATGGACTATATTGTCATAATTCTTTATGATGTAATCATTTTGAGCATTTAGCCCATATTTTTTTAATATAAAATATATTCTTGGTTCTTGTTAAAAAAAAATTCCACTAGATCTAAGACAATCGATCCTTATTTATGCCTATGACGGAGACTATATTAAATGCCTTAATCTTATAGTTTGTCACGTGATCCTGCTGGTGTAGCTCTAGATATCCAAATTGTAGCTCTTGCTACCTACCACTTGTACACAAGAAACCAAATCAAACCAATCTTAAATCAATTTGGACATATAGGAATATCAATCATTCTGGGATCTAATTTCGTTTACTCTAGAAAAATAGATCTTAACAATCACTTATCTAGAAATCTAAATATACTACCTGAGATAAGGGGAAACCATTCATATATATATTGTAAATGGGAGAAGACAACAACAGCCATTATACCTTGAGTCTTCATTGAGGCTCCTCCTATTTCCTTGCTCCAAATATTCCTTGGTCCTCACACAAGCTTGAGAAAGTATGATATTTGAAGGCTAAATAGTTTTTGATCAATCCGACTACATATGTTTACATATGATTCTACCTCCTTTCTACCTCGCGAGGTCAATTTTAAATAGATTCATAGAGGAGGCTAGAGGATGGATATAAATCTCTAGAACTTAGGGAATATGAGTTCAATACAAGCCCCAAAGCTCATAATGTGAGATAGCTAGCTCACCCAACACCAATCTCCTTGGAAATGAAAAAATCTAAAATGCTCTAGAGGCATAACAAGGTGCCAATAATGCAACTAATAACCACTCATTCATTGCAAGTTTTACATACAATAATCAGTTTCTCCATGTAAGCACTATATAGACAATAATCACTTACACCTTGCTAATAGAGTAGGGCATGGCTATCCTCATAAACTAAGAAAACTAAGGACTCGAGGAATGACAAGTAATGTCTTAGCATAGCTTGTGCATTAAGTCCTTTTTTTAAGCTCAAGGATGGTAAATAAAGCTAGAAAAATGACCAACAAAACACTAAACCATGTCATAAAGACTAACAAAACACTAAACCATGTCATAAAGTAATTCTAGAAAAACATCTTTTTTATTCTCTTAAAAAAATTCACCTTAAATGCTAAAAATTTCCATACAAAACAAACACTAAACACTACGAAGAATTTGTGTAACTATTAAAAAATATATATATCTGAACCTAGTACAATACACTAACAACATCATTCTTATATTTTATATTTCACCCATGATAATTAACACTCTCCTAAAAGATAATTCCAATATTCAAAAACCCAAAATTCGTTTGAGTCCCAAGAAGCGAATACACGGGTCATGACTATTTTATGGAAAAATAATGAGTATCATTATAAAGGAAACTAATGATCAATAATATTTTTTATGGGTTTTCTCAAGGAAAGTTGTGACTAGGTTGTCACCGTCCTTCAGTAATGTAGGGAGCATATATGAACAAATTTAGAAAATTCATAATTTTGATTTCTTATAAGTTATAAGAAGTTTTTTTAATTGAAACTACTATTTATTTTATATAAATAAAGTAAAATTAAAACTATTTTTTGAAATTAAATAAAAGTAAACTAATGGTTATATTGTAATTTAAATTAATGTAAAAAAAATTGACCTACAAAACACTTGGTGAAGTAAACATATTCTAAATAAAAATTAAGGTTCCCACAAATTTTAGGGTTTCATTGATGGAAATTATGACGTTTTCGTCAAAGCCAATGTTATGAAATGGGGTTTTTACTAATAAAAATAGGGAGGTTTCCACTAAGTTTTGTTGAGACATCAATGCAAGTAGATTCGGGTTTGATTCCTCTTTCTTGATAATTACTTGTGAGTTATGTTGGCTTCTTTTACTTATTTATTATCTTATCTTTCATCAAGCAATTACCATATTATGTGTGTATGAAGATCACAAAAACATAAGACATGAGATATAGGCACTATACTAGGCAAAACCCCCCCTCGAGGGGAAAACCTAGCCAAAAATTATCTTCCTTCAATATTTTTCTTTGAGACTTTTCAACCTAGGCCTAGACCAAACATTCCCTCCATAGCAAGCCAACCCTTCCAGATCTTCGACCCCTTTGTAGCAGCACTTCCAACCCAACTAATTCGACTATGCAACAAATTACGACATCAGGCAACAATTGGCAGCGACAACACTCAGAATACTTTGATTTCCCAAACTAGGGCACAAAAGAGAGAGAGTAGCACCAAAACTTCGATTATTCCTTCTCCTTGACCTTGACCCATCTCACACTCCTTTTGGCTTCCTTGATGCACTTCACCCTTTTTGTAGCTTCTAGAGAGATATCAAACTAGCTTGAGATGAGATGCTCCAAATGAATCGATCTCTTTCCTTTTATAGGCTCCAAGTGAGGTCGAATAGGTGTCTTTAGGATGACTCGATCTCCATTAGGATGACTTGGTGTGGAGATTACATAAATCATATTTTACTCAATAATAAACCTTTTTACATGATTCCAAAGCCCAAGAAGGGTCTCTTTAATTGTACAATGACTTTATTGAATCAATATTAATTGTAGGAGTCCACAATACTGACCCAAGCATATAATTATGACCCAAGCATGAAACCCATTCTTTAATAAGTCATTGATACAATAGTATTTTTTTTTTCTTTATTCTTTTGACAAGTACATTACATAATGACTCAAATATTTTTATGAAGAATGAACCTAGTTACATTCTTCAACACTCTCTCTTAACTAGGGAGGTATTCATAATATACAAATAAAATGTAATATCTCAAACTATATGAACAATGGAGAGTTTAGGCACTGTAATGCCATGGACTAGATTCATCACAAGGGCAATCTATTTGTTGATCTCTCAACAACTTAGGCATCACAATGCCACGGACTAGATTCTTGACCAGGGAAATATATCCAAGTAAGACTAAGGTGGACTCAAGCATTCAAACTCTCTAGGTACCATAAGGCTTACTTGCTAACCACCAACCCAAGGACCTAGGTACATATCCAAGGTCAGAGCTCTATGACCAATGCCACCTCCCTCCTTGGGGACCTAGACATCAACACAAAGTACCAACCATATGTCCTCCCAAGCAATGATTCACTTGCAAAGCCTCTACAAATCTCCCTAGATCAAATTGATCGGTAACCAACATGCTATCATAACTTGAGAAATTTACCTATACAAACAAAAGACGAATCAGTAATACACTTTCAAATGTACATAATCAAATACAAACCTCTGAGGTATTCTAGACAACTTGATGTTGCTTCTCAAATTTCCATAGTAGGAATTAGAGATTTCCCAATGGATCTTGATAGATGATTACTCAACCATACAAATTCCTTTCCTACTTCTTATGCAACAATATATTTCATAAATTTATCTGACTTTTCTTATCTTAGTAGCCTTTCCAGATACATTCTCCAATTTTCTTCTATCACTCATGGCCTTCACTAAAAATTACGGCTGTTAGTCTTGGTCTAGTGCATGACACACGAAGTAGAGAACCATATTTGTCACTCCCTCTTAATCGGAGAGGCTCTAATCATTCATGTACAAGGAATATTCTCAACCATCCTCTTATCCTAAAGAGATTTCCTTCATCCGTGCTCCTTCTCAATCTAGGGAGATTGCTTTCATTCAAGCTCCCTCTTAACCTAGGGAGATTTCATCTAGGTTCCCTCTTAACTTTATGGAGTTCTACTTATTCTTTACGACATCAGAGAATATTTTGTGGCTTCCATCCTTCTCACCAGGTTATCATTACCATCACCATTCACATCATGCTTATCACATCAAATTTTCTTTACAAACATCTTCACTATCTTGAAGATCATGTAATGCACAACTTAGATAGAAAGTACAACCAAATCTATGGAAGCATGAAGTTAACCATATCAAAATCACAGAAGCATTTAACTTTATATATATTAGATGCCCAAACAAGAGACACATACTCTTCAACATCTTGCCGGGGATTTTATCATAAACACTGGACTACTTTATCATAACAACTTTCATTACAACTATGGTTTCAATGTTTCTTCCAAAGGTATGAAATACCTTACTACAAGATATAGAAAACCCTAGAAACAATTCAAACAAATATAGATCTAAAAAGTATCTAACAACTTTCATAATTCATATGTTAGAATTCCTGCTAGGATTTCATACAAACCCTAGATTTCATACATGATATTTCACAATCAAAACCAATCAAAACTCAATCAACAACATGACTAGCTTCCACTAGGGTTTGTTGCAAACCCTAGATTTTCTTAATCAAACATCAATCACAACAAAAAATCAGATTTCAACAAACTTACACAAATATCAAATTATCATATTATCATCATATAACAGAGATTTTACTTCTACTAAGGTTTAACTCCAAAACCCTAGAATGCACAAATACTATCATCCTAGAGAAAAAAATTCGACTGAGGCTTAGTTCAAAACCCTAGGATTCATGACCACCAACAAATAGGTCAACTCATACGTCTAGGATTTCATCATCATGCATAGGAATTTCATATCATGTGTTAATCAAACCCAACTTCACAAATATCAATAAGAGTCAGACATATAAAAAACTTGATTAGACTAGGGTTTGATCGGACAAACACACACATGCCAAGGAATTCATTTCTAAGAGGGTCTTGCTTATACATCCTACCAAACCCTAATGATATAAGGTTTCAATATAAAACATATGAAATCCTAAATTATCAATACTTCAAAGGTTTTGGAGTTCAGACATTACCATTCAATCCTAACAAGTTAGGGTTTCCATATCCATACCAAAATCCCAAACATGGCTTCATCAAAACATCAAAAATTTTCTTTCAACAATAACCCTAAGCATATGAGGGTTTCACACATAATCGTTGACATACCGTCAAGTTAGGGTTTTCACAATGAATCTGTCTAGGGTTCCACAAGAATAATCAAACATAGGAGGGTAGATTTATCTAATGATGAATCACCCAATCAAGCATATTTAAGATTCAAGAAAGCTAGACAAAAAGATGTTACTAATAGTTTATTAAGAATAAATATCAAAAACTTGTAATTCAAAACATACCTCTTGTTTCTTAACAAGCCTTGTAATTCCAATGCTTTGTTTTGTGCTGCCTTCTTCCATGTTCATTGAGTATTCAACAAGTATTTTATAAACAAAAATATGACTAGAGATGTGATTAGTATTTAATATAAACAAACTTAGATAAGTAAGGGAAACCAAATATAAAAGACAATACAAGGAGTAAGATACTTATCTTTCGAAGTTGGTAAGGGATCCTTCCAAGCTTGAGGGATGAAAGGGATAGAGTCCCTAAGAGTTCCTAGCAAATAGGTCTTTGACTTCGAGTCCTTCCATCATGTTATTATTTGGTGAAACTTCTTTGGAAAATTTTGCTTGATCCCTATCCCTTTTTTTCTTAGCCCTTTAGACTTCTTGATTTCTTTGTAAATTTCTTCACTTTTCCTTTAACTAGATCCAATACTTTATTCTTTTAGGGGATGAGATCCATCCTCTTCTTCCAAGAATTGTAATTGGATGCTCCTTCTAATTTATTCTCTCCCTTTATTGTGTTAGAAATTTTCCTTGAAGATTGTTGGACACCTAATCCTAAAGGGTTAGCGTGGAAGCCGAATGGACAAAGCAGTCCAAGGGACCTTGGGATGTGAATCCCAACGGTCACCAAATGTACTATAAATGTATATCAAATTGTTAATAAAATTGTATCGCATGCTTTATCTTTCCTATTGTTTGGCTGTCCATGTCTGTTTAACATGGTATCAGAGCAGGCGTATTCCTGCCCTGCAAAATTAATGTGAGCCATTTGTCTTATGGCCTTTTTGTGCAATTTATTTCTGCCACATTCCTCTGCCTGACACTGCAAGCGCAAGCGTTGTCCAAGCTGTTCTAACATGTCTATCTACGCGCGCTCTATTCTACATACCTGCCTCTGTCCGCTGCATGAAAAGAAATGTTGCCTTGAATAGGGCTGCCTACCCTCATTACCTGCGCTCTGTTACGCTGAATGCCTGAAGACTGAAGACTGCCAGAGGTGAAACGCCTGGCCTGCAAGCTGCTGAGTGATAGGTTGCTGAGTGAAACGCCTGGCCTGACAGGTATTCATCGCTATTATTTTTTCTATTAAAACAAATTCTTGGAGAGGTGTACCGCTTTCATCCTCAGTCTCCTTGGTTCGTGAGACCCCAAACTTGGGTGCTATGTGCTGTTTTGGTTTAATTTTTTGAAAACGGTCAGATATCCCCTCATTATCTTCGAACTAGCTCTCCTGCTCTCATCTTCGAGACCCGTCTTTAACACTCCAACCCGACTCTGCTCTGAGCTCTCTATCACACACGATATACGGGATTGGGGATGGCATTGCTGTAGAGGTATTTAATGAGAGGAAAGGCAGACCCAGTCGGGCGGCGGCTGCAAATTGGAGCGCATTCACCTCTACGTGACGATTAAAGTTTTCGTATTTTATTGCAAATTGATGTTTAACAATTGAAAACATGCATGAATTCGTAAGTTCTTGGACATTATCTGAGAAAAAAAAAATATTATACTCTTGGAGATTGCCTGCAAAGTTTTCAACGATCAGAGGCTGCGTTTTTCTAATTGGGAAAGATTGGTGCAACTCATTTGCATTTAATGATGTAGTTAATGCACATAAATGATGCAGTCAATGCACATGTAATAGCTTCACCATCATAGCAATTAGCTGGAATAGCACCACCGTGGAGCAGCTGCATAGTCGTGTGACGAGCTTTTCAATTTCATAGGCTGTTGGATTCAAATTCGGTGAGTTGTGAAACGTTGGGATTCCGGATCTTGGAAGGTGGATCCTGTAAGCCCTTCTGGAGACTATGTTTATATGCTGCTGCCGCTGTCCATGTCTGTTTGAATCTCGTAACAATGGAAGATAAATTTTATGATTTTGATCCAGTCCAGTCCGACAAAGAACAATTAACTACGTCCTGTAATTCGGAGTAACGACAGGGACCGTGTTGTTGAAACAAGAGACTTGGGTTTGCTGAAGCCTCTTAAGTTAATGATCCAAATTTCTTAAAGAAACATTGGTTCATAGTGGATTTCTAAAAACGTATGTGGCTTCTCATTGCACTGAGACTATCAAGCCTAGTTTTCGAACCAAGATGGTAACTTATGACTGTAGATATGCAAGCATTTGCATGGAGGTGTCATGTACTATAAAATTATGCCTTAGTATCATGGCATACTTGTGAAAGATGGCTTTGTTAGACAACCACCCATCAGCATGCAACCACCATATTAGCTAGCTCTTGTTATGTTGTTTCCTTCGACTGGTTCATTTCAGTGATAGTATGTAATGAGGTTGATCTGGTGAGAATATAACAATGCATTGATATGTTTTCTGTTCTCGGCAAGTCGTGAAGGCTTTGTGCTTTGAATAATTCTGAATGCTGGTGTGCGCTCTGTTGGATTCTGTGTTGAATTGAAGGCTTGAGTTGGTATGCAAGTGGTTTGTGGTATGCGTTGAGTTCTTTCCTTGAAGGCTGTGCCGATGTTCTTTAAAGTTTTCAATGACATGTATTTTGACATATATGGATTATGAACCTGTGTGATCCACAACAGGATGGTCAATAGAAGAGAAATGGTAATGAATGAAGATGACGTGTGTATACCATGTTTACTTTTCCAATACTAAAGTTCATCTCTCAGATTTGAATTGATATCAATAAAGAAGCATCAGAAAAAGAATTCGATAAAGATTATGTTAACAATAAGTTGTGGAACATGATCAAGGATACGAGCTCCGCCAATGCTATTCCACTTACAAACATTTCTAGAAAGATACTCTCGAAGCTCTCGGAGGTGTTGGGAGTTTTTTGAACAGAATTTTCTATACCATTGATGTGCTCGGCCCTTTAGCTTTAACAAGGGAATCAATCCTTATATATCACTTTGAGTTGATAATTTTTAAAGGAAGGAGGCCAAAACCAAAGTAGTAGAATATACCAAGTTTATACATTGCATTCCCTTTCTAGGCCTGATATTCAATAATTTGGAAATCATCATCTTCCTCACCTCGTGACTTCCTTAATGCTTCTTTGTTCTCT